>WTSP01007593.1:118393-147890 GCA_025331215.1 Actenoides lindsayi
CTGTAACTAGTGGAGTCCCCCAGGGATCAGTGCTGGGTCCAGTCCTGTTCAACATCTTTATCAACGACCTTGATGACAGGACAGAGCCTTCTCAGCAAGTTTGCTGCTGACACCAAACTGGGAGGATTGGCTGATTCACCTGAAGGCTGTGTGGCCATTCTGCAAGATTTGGACAGACTGCAGAGCTGGGCAAAGAGGAACCTCATGAGGTTCAACAAGAGCAAGTGCAGAGTCCTGCACCTAGGGAGGAATAATAAAATGCACCAGTGCAGGTTAGGAGGGGATCTACTAGAGAGCAGCTCCATGGAGAAGGATCTTGGAGTCCTGATAGACAGCAAGCTCTCCATGGGACAACAATGTGCCCTTGCGGCCAAGAAGGGCAATGGTATCCTGGGGTGTATCAGGTCCAGGGAGGTTCTCCTCCCCCTTTACTCTGCACTAGTGAGACCTCACCTGGAGTATGGCATCCAGTTCTGGGCTCCCCAGTTCAAGAGAGACAAAGATCTACATCTCTACCCCAATGAAGGGCTATGAGGATGCTGAAGGGACTGGAACAGCTGCCTTACAAGCAAAGGCTGAGAGACCTGGGGCTTTTTAGTCTGGAGAGGAGAAGACTGAGAAGGGATCTAGTTAATGTCTATAAATCCATAAGGGCTGGGCATCAAGAAGGCAGGGACAACCTCTTTTCACTCGTGCCTTGTGATGGGACGAGGGGCAATGGATTCAAGCTCAAGCACAGGAAGTTCCACCTCAACATGAGGAAGAACTTCTTGACTGTAAGAGTTGTAGAGCACTGGAATAGACTGCCCAGAGAGGCTGTGGAGTCTGCTTCTCTGGAGACTTTCAAGACCTGTCTGGATGCATTTCTGCGTGATCTGCTCTAGTTTTGGCCCTGCTCTGGCAGGGGGGTTGGACTCGATGATCTTTGGATGTCCCTTCCAACCCCTAACACTCTGTGATTCTGTTTTCTGTCGGTCCAGTAACCAATGAAAATGTCAGTGGAGGGCATCATCAATCATGATGCCATTTACACATAACATAAGAGCTCATTCTATCTCTTAAATGAATTTATGTGTATGAGTGAATTCATGATTCATGATACTGAACTCATGATAATCCACAGATGGCAGATCTCTGGGAAGACTTACAAAGCAGAAGACAGACGTCAGCATGAAAGCAGTTGAAATGTCTTGGTTTTTTATGTCGCCCTGAAGCAATAGCAATCCTTTTCCTGATAAATCCCTGAAGTAATCACATTGTTACGAGTGACTGTTCCTGTGCTTGGTTTTAATTACTGTCCATTTTCCTCATCCTTTAACATCATGCACCTTGCCTTTTTTGTCTAGATTCCCTTTCGATGACTCTGTCCTCCTGGTCCTGGTGTCAGATATTCAGCTGACCACTACACCACTCCCGTTGGTGATGGAAGAGTAATTTTGTGGTGTGGGGTTCACTCTTCTCTCCCCATTGCAAAGTATGTTCTGTGGATGAGAAAGTCCTGATGAGTTTCTGCTTCCAGGCTGTGAAAAATGTTTTGTTATGGAGGTGCTTCATTGTGTAATGAGTGTTGGCTGTTGAAGGGGGACTCTTCAAGCAAATTGGGCATGCATTACCCTCAGGAACTGTTTTGTTAAGAGGTTGGCACCCTGGTTAATGAAACCTAGGTGTTTGTTTCTACCATTGAAAACATACAGCAAGTACTGAAGTATTCTTCCTGGAAACGATTCTGCAGCAAACACCTTCTGCAAATGGTGATTCTTTTTAGTGAACCACAGGAAGATCTATAGAGAGGTTCCCCCCCCATTTCATGTGTTTCCAGGCTGGTGTTGATATTTGCACAATCACTTCATACATGTTTTGGGGTTTTTTTCTTGACTTGGAAGAGCAGCAGAATGAAAGACTAGCCCTCTTCAGTGCAACAACTGTTGATTTTAGTATCTCATTTTTAAGAGCTACCTGTTAAATTTGGTAGTCTGGACAGAATGAAGCGTATCACTCCCTAAGTGTCCTTTTGGCATTATAAACCACAGGTGCTTCTGGTAGTAAAATGCAGCTGAATACATTCTTCTAAGCCATGAGATTGTTGTCTCTCTGTTGTTGGATTCTATCAATATACGAACATGTTGCCTGCTGAAAGGGTGGGTCTTGTTTTCTTATTAGGCAAGGTGGAAGCACTGTGGCATTACCACAGAATTATTTAGGTTGGAAAAGCCTTCATCTGTGCAGTTTCTGAGGTGGTCCTAGGCACTTATCTGTGTCTCATGTAGTATAGGCTGGACTATATCTCCAGGCTCTTCATATTCTATGTTGTTTCCCTTAACTTATTGTGGACCTTGAAGAATGTTTCCTTATCTGCTGCCCATTGAAGTGACTTGCTAAACTGCTGATGCTCATCTTGCCTTTCTGGCATCAAGCTATTCCTTGTGCTCCTTTTGGTAAATATGCATAAAATATTCTTTGTAGGAAGAACTTTTGACTAAGTTATTTAGGCACATTAGAAATTTTCCACCAAAACTACTATTTCATTATGTTAGTAAATGCTTGTATTGAGCATGAGCACTCTTTGTGAGAAAGGTAAATACTAACATTATTATCGTGTAAGGTTACTATGTAAGGTAACTAACATTACTTCTATTATTGCTCTAATACCTGAAAATACGCTATGAGTCTCTTAAGTCCCAGTGCAAAACCCTTCAAGTTCAAGTGAGTTAGGAAATCAAGGAGCTCTGCTGAATGTGTCTTTGCCTTTGCTTCCCTTTCTGATACGTGGACTTGTTTAGCAACCCCTGATGATCAGTTCAGTGAAAGCACCATAGAGTAGTGGAGCAATTTTATTAATATTGGTGATACTGTGAAATTACACATTCCATACTCAACAGAAAGAGTAAATTCATTTTGTTGACCTCTTAGACTGACCTTTTAAGCCCTTTCTTTTTTTACTGTGGTCCTGTACAGTTTTTATCAAGCACATAGAGTCAGCAGTGCTTTTCTGCTGCATCACTTTTAATGACCATAACTAATTTTTACTGGAAGCCTAATATTATAGTAAGAGAAAAGGCATGACTCAAGCTGAGTCTGCTGCTCTGGGTGTAAGAAGGAATAATTGTGAATTCTGAACCTCAGCATTTGAAGTACCCAGTTGCAAATCAGTGGAATGTTCCTGGAGATGGGCTTTGTTTTCAGAATGAATGCAACAGTTTCATGTAGTTCAGTGGCTTTGTAATGCTCTTAAACTTTGCTTAGTGGCTTTTTACTTGTGACGGTGTTTCTGTACCGTGTTGTTTTGTTGTGCTTGGATACCCAGGAAAAGAGTAAGTTCCTTCAAGTGAAGTCTGTGCTTAAAAGGCTGAGAAAAGTTTGCAGAAGTAGAATCAAAATGACACAATAGATACTAGCTTCTGTATCTTGGGTTGCAGTAATAAATGTATCCGTCCATTCTTTGTACTCTCAATCATGGCACCAGGATTATTTTCTTTTTGATCCCAGGTGGGCAAATGTGCAGCAGTATATTACAGAAGTATTCTAAGGGGGAGTCTGTGCTGGCTGGCTCTGCCTATGTTCTGTGCTGGCTGGACAGCAGCCAGCCTCTCATCTAGAAGCTCTGTTTTCTGAAGCAGGTCGTTCTTATTACAAAGTTTCTGTAAAATCCATCAAGTACAAATGTGATCCTTTTGAACGGCTGGAAAACATACATTGGCATTTGCACAGCATAGAGATTCTGTAGGGTCTTGGGTGACCTCTGCTTTGCTTCTCAAAAGATAGAAGGTATAAGGACCTCGTGTCAGCCTGAGGGTCGTCCTGCTTCGTAGTATTTTGCTAACAGAAATCTCTTCAGTTGGTTTTCCTTTCAGAGTGTTTGCTTTTTGGGTTTGTGATACATGCCTTGTCTTTTCCAGCCTCCTTTATTTTCCTGTTAGTCAGAGACTTGAGAAGCATAGCAAATCAACCAGCTTCCTGATTATTTAGCTGCTGCTGACTTGTGATGGAAGATCTGTTCTTTAAAATGGAATGCATATATGAACATCATCATTTGCTTGATAGTCGAGAGAAGGAAAAACAGTGGTAGAGAATTACTTCATACCAATTTCCTTTCTTTCCAGTCTGTTTTGTTATCCTCAAATTATAATTCTCTAAAAATGTATTAAAGGATTGCCGGATGAATGTTTCTGAATTGATCTTGCAGCCTTGGACCAATTTACCAAATCAGGACCTGCTTTTTATTTCACAGTCTGAAAGTTGCACTAAATGCAGTTTTGGGTCTCCAAATTGTAGAAAACACCCTGATTGGACCATGCAAAGGTCTAAGATTATACAGATTCACAGTGCTGATCCATAGCTTTTTCCCAGATTTTTTTATCATTTCGTTTGCTTGACCTTTCTCTGCTGCTCTGCAACAGATGAAGTATCAGCTGTACTTTCAACAGTCAGTGTAAAACAATTGAAGAGGTATATATTGTAGCCTAGTTTATAGACCTTCAGTGTTCCATAGCTGAATTGGACCAGACTGGCACACACGCAGTACTCTGATAGTCCTCAGATAGGGGAATGTTCACACAACCAGGAGTAAACAGTGCTGCAAAGGGTGACGTGTCCCAGAGAGCCTGGAGCTGACAACAGAGGAAGCATCAGCGAAAATGGTTGAGTGATGCAGTTTGAGAACACCTTGCTAAACATATACATGGATAGGTTGAACCTGTAGTTAGGTTGGCTTGAGTTCCCCAAACCTTCTCGTGATGATTGTGTGCTATCTAGAACACTGAAATTTTAGCAGCATGGCAGCCTGTCTGAATGAATCTGTTGCAAGTCAACTATCCATAGGATAAGTTAATTTATGCAGAGGTTCTGTTACCTCGTCCAGGTCTGGTAACCTAGCTTAGTACAGGTGTAAGTGGTGAGCCTCAGGCTGTGTTCAGGCATGCTGTGTGCTAGTGGTGATCTTACCAGTGTGCATGTGCAGTGCAGGCCTTGTGAAGGAGCAGCAGAGGCCTGTAATTGAAGCCAGGAATACAGATGGACTTTTTTTCCTGGCAGAGAACCGAAACGCAGTGAGACCAAACCTAAATTCGCATCTTAAGTGAAACTCATCAGTTTGCCTTGTGTGTTTTTGAATATACGTTTTTGTTTGGTATCTCTGAGGCAGGTGATGGAAGTTTCCAGCTTACAAGTGATTCTGTGCTGTCCCAGAGGAGAGCAACAGTGCTCTGGTTCTGGCAAGGTGTTGCTGCCATAGCTTGTGTTGTGTGCTTTGTCTCTTTTATCACAGTCCTGACTGGTTTCATGTGCAGCCGGTTTTTGAGTTTCAAGAGCAGCAATGCTTGAGCAGAAAAATGTGTGCTTTCTGAAGTAGGTTTTACCTTCTCTTTCATCAATGAACAGGGAAATGTATTTTGTAGATGCAGAAGCGACTTTTAGCCTTCGTTCAACTGAGGAGTCAAAGCGTGGAGAGTTCCTGAAACAGAAAATGAATATTGCCTCGGGGCATGGCTGGCTGGTTTCTGTAATAAAGTTTAGAGCAAAAGTTCGTGAGCTTCCATGTGGTGAGATACAACTAAAGTAGGAACTAACAGCTCACATACCCTAGTTCGAGCAGATTCATTCCAGAGCCAGAGAGGCAGTCAAAGCCTTCAGGGATTTGGGAGCCTGAGAGCACCAGCTGCTACCTAAAAATAAGCAGTTTTGCTGCAGGACTCCTCGAAAGCTTTTCTTGCCTAAGAACTCCAATAATACACAGATTTTGGAAGACTTGAGTAAGATTGTCTGAGCTGATTGCTCAGTGTGAAGGGACAACGTTTTCTAAAGGCTGTTTATTTTAGGAAAAAAGACATCAAAAGCAAGCAATGGCAACTGTGTGGCTAAATGATCTGGGAGCTGAAACTCCCTTGGCTTCATTTCAATATTGAAATAGGCTGAGAAAACAAGGACATAGCTTTGAGACTGAATTACCTTTTCAGCCAGCACATTGCCACTCCTCCTTGGCTCCAGGAGTGCAGATACCTTTGAATGTGGCTGTTCTCCCAGGCTCCTCCTTCGTGTTTACATTTTCCTTTGCTGTTTCTGGAGGATATGAGCCTTCTTTAGCAAGACCATTTACGTCCAGGAGCAGGAACAGCAACTGTAGCTCACACAGCAGGAGTAGAGACATTTCTTGTCTTTTTAACTCTGTGCACTGTTTTGTTTGGAGAGTATTAGCTGATTTAAATGAGCCAGTGCTTGACTATTGCAGAAAGTTCCTGATTGTGCCTAGTAAAGAGGTAAGCAGCTTTGTTGTGGTTCAAGTGCTGGAAGTATAAACCATGTGTGTTTTTGTATGCATTTTATAGGAATTGTATAGGAAGGGCTTGCAAGGAATGAGGTCCTGTGTTTGTTAGGGAGGGAGAAAGCAAAAGACAAGCACACTTAAAAAGATTTAACTTTGAAGGAATGCAGCTCTGGACTTGTCCAGGTTTGCCTGAAGGCAGAAATATTTATTTATGAGGTTGAAAAAAAAATAATCCAGATCTCCTGTAATGTTTCCTGCTGCAACATGAACAAGGGTACAGTGTGCAAAGGTTTGTGTGTTTGCAGCCTTCTTTTTGTTCAGGTGGACCAGCTCGGAACGGCTCTGGCTGAATTTGTGGTATCTGTGTTTACCTAGCTGCCTGGCAATTTGTATGGGTTTTCACCAGTGGTGAATGAAAATGGGGTAGCTGTGGAGACAAGTCAAAAGACTGAAACCTCTTTTTAACTCAAGTCTGCCTTTGGGTATTTGGATTTCAAGGAGGGAAGTGCCAGGAAACGCAGGCTTGGAAGGAAGCCACTGAATTTGGTATGTCTTGGTTTTTCAGTTCCTACTTTTTGTATAAGTTATTCTTTGTGTGTTAGGTGTGGGAGTGGAAATGCACACACATACCCTTTGCTCTGAGGGTTTCATTTATAAGAGAGACCCTGATACTTCTGTATGTGTGTAATTCAGCTTCGGTGTAAAAGATTTTGTCAGGCTTCAGCCTGAGCAGTTCACAGAGTTAGAACGGCTCCTGGTAAGAGAGTCTGGGCTGAAAGAAAGTGGAACCATTTGGTTTTGTTAACTAAATTCCAGCATGACTTAGGTGTCCACCGTTGTGAACTTCCTTTGTTTTTGGACAACTGTGTTACTCCTGCAATTTGGAGTGTTCCTTCCTTAGTAAATATGAGCGTGGAGATGGAGTTGTTCATGGAGATGAGGTATCAAATGATAGGGCCTCTGCAGTACCACTACTTAGCAAGGTGCATAGAAGAAAATTTTGCATTGTTAGTGTATTTTCTCATTTTTCTTGGTCAAAATGTTTCCTGCCTGTAAGCATAGCTTCACTTTTGCAATTCAGTTGGTTAACACCTTGGGGTGGGTGGGGGGTGGGAGGGGATGCGGAATGCGGGCGAAGACCAGAGTAAAGTCCCAAAGCCTTAGTGCAGAGGAATTCCAAAGTTGTGGTTTAGAAAATGGCAGAATATGAAAGAAAAGTGTTACGTAATGTGAGAAGAACTTCACAACTTTGTGTTTTGAAGGTTTATAATATTTGAATAGTTCATTTGTCCTGTTTTATGAACAAATAAACCATATATACGTAGTATTTATGTATATAATACCTACATGTATTTCATATTTAGACAAATAACATAATACGACTCCTCAAGTTCTAGCATAAATATCAAAAGTAGTGTCTGTTAGGGTCACCATCCCACTTGTGACCAGTGGGAGCCACTGCTTTGAGAAACTGCCTTAGGGATTTTTAAGGTTTGGCACTGGACCAGACTTTCAGATACGGATACTTAAGCAGGACATCCAGATCTCACACTTCACTAATTACATTTTTCCTTGTGCATCTTAAATGCTTTTTTTTAATCGAGCCAGATGCTCGCTTTAAATGGTTCTGTCCTGAATTAGACCCAGCCAGGAGCTTAGCACCCCATGACTGCTCTCTCTCTGCCCCCACTCCCGTGCTGGGATGGGAAGGAGAATAGGGAGAAAAAGGCTAAACCCTGTGGGTGGACATAAGGAGAATTGAAAAGGACAATGCAAGAGCAGAAGAAACAGCACCAATAACAATAACAGCAATGAAATGGTATATGAAGTGAGTGGTATAAAACAAACTGAACCACCTACATCTTCACTGAGGACCCTGCCAGGCCCACCCGCCCTGCCCTTACATAGCACGTGTGGCATCACTATGGTACTGAGAGCTGTTAAGGCTTTTTAATCCTCTGGCATTCCACACACCAGCAGTCTTGAGGTAACAAAGTAATACACTGAATGCCACAAAACCTGGCTGCCAGTTTTATAGTGCCAAACTATTTCACAGAGATGCTGGTGTGAAGAGATCCTCTCTTCTGGCATGCTGTGCAGTTCTGACAGGGCTGTGTGATTCTTTGGCACATGTAGGAACTGGGAAGCCCAGGCAGCTCACAGTCGTTGGTTGCTTGTACAAGTGATTCTGGTCATCCTAGGAGAATCTCAAATTGCAGAGGTTTTATTTTTAGCAGGGACCCTACTGTAGCAAAACCATGGTTAGTACTGCTGAAGCTTCAGGTTAGATTTATTGAGTTTCCCCATGTAAATGAGATGTTTCCATATACAGACACATGAACATATACATGTGTGTAAGCTTGCATCTTCTGGACATGAACCTTTAAATCTCTTAAGTCAGCTGCCTCGATTCTAGCCAAAGTCTGTGTTGGACCATCCTGAGCCAAACCCTATGAGAAGCCCCTAAAAGTCTCTTGTAGCACTCAGTAGTATCTCTGTATCAGCCAGACTTCTGATGAGTACAGGTGCCATTCTTCAGTCTAGAGAGCTATACTTTGAAGTATTTTTTAAAAGTTTGTTTGCAAAAAAATCACACATTTTCATTCAAGTTTGTTTGCAAAAAAATCACACATTTTCATTCATCTGTGTGACAGGTTAGAGGAGGAAAAAATTCCTCTAGCAAAATTTTTCTTCCTTTCATCTGATTTACCTGTCTAAAACAGTCCTGCACCTTTCCATGGCACTTACAGTTAACACTAACTAGTCAGAGAAACACAAAACTTCCTACAGTCTCTTCTTGGTTTTCATTATGAACTACAGCTCAGATTAACATGGGAATTGGAGGAGTAGTTAATTAAATGTCTTAGCCAGCAATGGGACCATCTGAGAGTTCAAAGACAGCCATTTAACTTCTATATTTATCAAAAAAAAGATGCTTTTAAATTTACTAAAAAGCCATCTTGGAATCCTGAAGTAGTTTAAGTCCAAGCTTTTTACTGACATGTAAATGCATATGGGAAGGAACAGTCTCTAAGAAACATACAGTGTTCAGAATTCAAAAAATGTAAATAAAACAGAAAAAAAATACAAAACAGGAAATATATAAAAAAATATAAAACAGAAAAAAAATATAAACCAGAAAATAAAGACCAACCCCAACACACTCCTGAATATTGGAAAGTTGTATACAATCCGAAGTCTGATGGAAAGAAGCACCTGAGTGTTCTAATTTGCATATTTAATAGGTAAACAGCAAAGATCGTGAGCAACCGAAACTCCATCCTCTGCTGAAAGCTGTTTTCATGTTTATATTCCATGATGATGTTTCTTAACACCATGAAAAATACATGGACAAATTATTTTTGCACAGTTCCCAAATTTTGTGTAGAGATACTGTAAAGAATATATATATTAATATATGTATTAATATATATATTATTTTTTTAAACAACTCTATAAAAAAGCTTTCTTTTTTTCAAATAGAAACATGAAGAGGGGAGATGCTTGATGTGTGATGGTACAGAGAGGGCTGAGGGAGGGGAATGTGCAGAAGTTTTCCAGTGCAGCCTGTATTTGAGAGACTGGCAGATTTTGCACTTAAGGTTTCTATATGGTGAGCCAGATCTCCCTGCTAGAATGTTTAATCTGCTGTGAGACATTTATGACTGCTTGAAGATGTACAGTTCTGTGACTGGTTTTGGGTAACAGAAAAGTCAGACTGGAAGACTTCATAATTGTTCAAGTGTTCTAGTCCTGTATTTACTTAATGGTGTTCCAGTTCAGACCTGTAACCTCTTCCAGTCTGTCAGGGTACTCTGAACACTTCAAAAAAAAAAAAAAGCAGTTTTCTATTATTTTCTTGTATAGTTTTTAAACTCTAAGCACATGGAAATTAAAAAAAAAATAAATAAATCACCTAATAGTTACTGTGTTTTTGTTTGTTTGCTTGTTTGGTTTTTTTAATTATTTTTATTTTTAGCAATTTATTGTGATAACTGCATTAAATAATTCCACGTGAAGTGAAAACTGTGCTTCAGTGTCCTGGCAGCAGTGACAGCTTAGGAGAAATCACAGCATGGAAGAGCCTGAGAAACTGTCAGTTGGCTGCATTTTCCTTAGATACGGTATTGTTTTCATAAAGACTGGTTTTAAGCATCTGTGCAGAGACATTCAACCTCATACACAGCAGTTTTTGTCACTAGGGGATTTAAACATCATCGACTTTAGCAAACTTCTAACAGTTTGCCCATATCACAATTCTACAGCGAGGGGAATTGCTTTCTTTTTTTTCCTAGCCTTATGACTTGTTCTGAAAAGGAATATTCAGGTCTTTTGCTTGTGTCGTTTTTAGAATCAACATCAGACAAGTAATAGTCCTTAAAAAGTAAAAAAATTGCCTTTGAATTATTAGGTAAAATCTGTTAAAGCTCTCCTATAATCTCCAGTGTGTAAGTATTTTAACTGATGGAAACTTGACAGTGTGTCCCATAGTGAAGGCTTTTTTCAACTTGACCACTTTTCTTGCCATTACAAACCAATTAATTCATTGCTATTATGGGTACAATTTCTGAATAATGCTTTTTTCTAGAATAGTATTGCCTAGAAGAGCATCCTCGTTTGGAAGTTTTTAGATCGTGAAGCTTGCCTATTCAGAAGCTTCATGATCATGATGCCACTTGAAGTATTTTTTTTAAATATGTGATAGAGTTGATGTTGAAATGCATTGGGTTCTCCATGGCTCGTTGGTTCTGGAACTGCCACAGATGTAGACTGAGCTGTGTGTTACCTTGGACAAAAATCTGCCTGTTACTAAGCTGTGATGGTCTAATTTTCTTCTTATTAAACAATTCTCAAACTATGGGTAGGAAGGTATGCAGAAACTTCTGCTTAGTATAAATGTTTGGATAAATGAGCATGAAATCCTTTGAAAGCAGAACCACTTGCTTTACTTTCTTGCCTTGTTTGATGTTAAAAATATTTACTCCTAAGGCTTTTCATAAGAAACAGGGTTGGTTGTGCTAATTTTTGGCACTGAGTAAGATCCCATTAACCATTCTCTACCTCACTTTGGTCTAAGCTGTGTGATATGTGTGGGAGCTGGGCAAACAAGTCCAATAAAGGATCATTAAAATGTGCCTCCCGTGGCTTTGGTTCTTCTGCTTGGTCTATAAGGTAAAGGAGAGCTTTAAAAAGTCCTGACAGCAGAGGTAGGAAATAGTGGTTTGGATAAAATAATCTCTGGATTTAAATAAACTCTTGAGCTTTTAGAATGTTCCAGAGGGGAATTACTGTATTCAGTATTCTGTGGTTTTATCCATTGCCAGTGTTGGTAGAACTGAAGTGATGTGGAAGAGATGATTTTTAACTCCAGTGGATTTTTTACTTCCAGTTGGTATATAAAAATCTGTTCAGGTTTACGTGTTTTGTTGTGGTTTTTTTCTGGGAAGAAAAAAGATATTTTTTCAACAACTTTTCACCATTTCTGTGTGTTTAGTGTTTGTTATTGTTGAGCATATACTTTGTGTGATGCCTGTTAGCATTAAAGCATGTAAGACAGTAAAACTTGGCTCACCCAGTTTTGTGTGTGCACAGCTGATGTCAGTGAAGCATGCTAAGGTGTGCTTATGTGACTGGAAGCAGGAATTTGTCTGATCATAACACCCAGCCTTAGTAAACTTAGGAGAGTCATTTTCCTGCAGTATTGGTATATTTTCTAAGGATGTTCTAAGCAGAAAGTTCTAGCCCATATTTATTATGAATGGTTATTCATAAACTTTGAGTACCTCAGAGATCAGAAATAAAGTTAGGTTCTTCCCATCATTGATGAGGAAGGAGTTGTATTCTGATTTTTAAGGGATGATGACCTTGCTTATTAAAACAAAAATGTGAAATGTTTACGAGATCCTTCAAACCTGTAGAAATGTCATAGTATTAACATTTTCTTGTGTATGCCTTTGTGGAGAGGCCTTACGTGTATTCCAGTGACTGTGGCTCGGCTCTGATTGAAAGCTCGTTTTTCCCTTGAACCACCAAGACAAGGAGTGAATGATTCTTTGTAGTGTAGTTAGACCATCAAGTAAAAAAGGGATGAACTAGTAACTGCATGATATATGTTCAACGCGAGTGTTGCTGGGAGGTTCTTACCATTGTTGCTCTGAATGGAGTGCACAGTAGGTGCTTCTCGAGTGTCTGGCACTATAATAGTGTCATTCTTCGGATTAGTATGAAGAGGTTGTAGAGCCATAAACCTGCATTTGAAACGGCATAAAAAGACAGAACTGTATTTGACCTTGAGCTGTGAATGGCATATTGTATTTCCATCCAGCAAACTGTTACAAATTGAAATGTAAATGAAAGAAGATAATCCTGTTGGTTGATGCTGTATTTGTCAACAGATCTAGTTTTGCAGAAACAATGCCATTAGTATTAGCCGTACTCCTGTCACGTGGCATGACACCAGCCTTATATAATGCCATGTCCTTTTCTCTCTCTCCCTTTGTTACTTTCAGTGCTGCATACCCAAGGTCCCGTTGATGGTAGTTTGTATGCGAAAGTGAGAAAAAAGAGCTCTTCAGACAGCAGCATCCTTGGTGTTGCTCAAGGTGTTCCCATGACTGGCAGTCCTGATCACAGCGATCATACCCTGTCTGTCAGCAGTGATTCTGGACACTCGACAGCTTCCATCAGGACAGACAAGACTGAGGAGCGCCTCGCACCGGGAGTCAAACGGGATCTCAGTCCGCAAGAGAAGGCAGAACTGGACCAGCTGCTTAGTGGCTTTGGTCTGGAGGATTCTGTCAACACCACCAAGGATATGACTGATGCTCAAAGCAAGTACGGTGGGACTCGCCACATAGTGCCAGCTCAGATCCATATGAATGGAGATACCAAACTGAAGGACAGGGAAACGGATATTCTGGATGATGAAATGCCTAATCATGACCTTCACAGCGTGGACAGCATTGGCACTTTGTCTTCCTCAGAAGGACAGCACTCTACCCACCTTGGGAACTTCAGCTGCCACAAGAGCAGTCAGAACTCACTTCTTTCCGATGGCTTTGGAAGCAACACTGGGGAAGAGCATCACAATGCTTTTGCTCCAGACCTGGGAATCGGTGTGGATCCTCTCTATGAGAGATCATTTGGAAGCACTGAGCCAAAGCCAACTCAGCAATTGCAACAGAACCCTTCTGTCTCACCCCAGCCTCAAGCCTATGGCCCAAGTAACTACTCTACGCAGACCTGGGTACGCCAGCAGCAGATGGTCACTGCCCACCAGTATGGTTTTGCCCCAGAGAATGAAATTAGGGTTGGTATTCATAACACTGTGGAGAGTTCAGGCGGTGTCCGTAACCAGTCCCGAGGCCCAGACACCCCAACCCGTGGCTCCAGCAGCAGAGATGCTGTGCAGAGGGGTCGAGGAGGAATGCCTGGTGCTGCTGAAGCTGCAGAACAGGCCAGTGCCCAGAGTCTTAAGACAAGGCCAGTGCCTCAGAGGGACGCGTACGGCCTGGATCTAGGACAGAACACTGGGGACTTGCCAGCTTCTCCAACTTTGGATATTGATCAATCCATTGAACAACTGAACAGGCTGATCTTAGAGTTAGACCCTACGTTTGAACCTATTCCAACCCGGGTTAACACTGTCACCAGGGACAGAAATCAAGTAAATGGCTTCACTGGGCTTCACGTGGATGTGGAAGGGCTTGGCAGGGGTCCTGGCTCCCATGACAAATTAGAAGTCACAACCAGGAATCCATCACGGCATGGTAAGCTACTGTAATATTGTCTGAATATAATGTCTTTCCTAGCACTTGTCTGTTCATGGTATGGTACAGCAGGACCTCAGGGCATGACTTAACAACTTTCTGGAAGGGTTATTTCTTATATTCTCTTTAGAAAACCATCCAAGAAATGGGGGAATCGAATGATGATGTAAGATAAGTGAGTTTTGCAGGTACTTATGTTTTGCTGAGATTTTTTGTAGTTTTGCTGCTGTAATTTTAAGTGGTAAGGGAGCAGAATTCCTGCAGTTCCTATGTCGAGACATTTTTAGAAGGCATCTGTAGTGAAATGGTTGATGATTTATGAATATGTCTTTATTATGTTTTTTTATTATTTCCATTTAAAGCAGGAGAAAAGCTCATACAATTTTATGTCCAAATTTCATGTAATGCATTGAGCCGTTAAATCTCTATGCAGCATTTTCATAAATAATGTCATCTTTGCCAGTCAAGTGTTGTAAAACATTCTCTTTCTGAAACTTTCCTCTTTAAAAATTCAGAAGTCACAGTGCTTGCCTGTTACCTCTGTCCCCGATGTGATTCCAGAAATCAAATTACATATGCAATCAAATTACATGTGCAACCCTTGCTGACTATATTGTCTAAGTAATGCCACTAAAACAAGCAGCTTTGCTGAACAATGAGTAGACTGTCTCTGCTTAAGTTCTCTGAAACATTTCATGAATGCTGTAGCTAAAGTTTGTGACAAACAAGTTCTTGCTGCCGTGTCTGAAAATTCTGTGTGGTCTAAATCCTTTGGCAGAATCTACCCCCCTCCTTTCCTCCCTTCCCTCTTCCTCTTTCTCCCTCTTCCTACTTCCAGTCTTGGTGCAGTGAAAGACTTGCTTGTGTCTCCAGGATTTGATCCAGTGTCAGACAGCATTCCAGAGCACGTGTCTGTGGCCTCATCAGACACAAATGAGCTGCTTAAGCTCAAGTCCAGCTGGATATGCCAAGCCATTCGATGGTCACTCTGTAACTACTGTGTGGTCTCCATTAATGTGCAGGATATATCCTATGTGAAGGATAGTGCTTCTTGTAGAGAAGGTGAAATCACAATTTTATATTTGCGAGAGTAACAGGGGACTAAAGAAGTCCAGAAATCCATGATGAGTCTATGTGAGATACTTTACTATTTGTTTTTAATATACTGTATGCACTTTGTGGCTCTTACAGGGATTAAATTCATTAGTTTGTAATTATTTTGATTTTTTCCAAATTATTGACTGATGGACAAATTCAAAATGAGATTTTTCTACCAAAGAGAACTCTTCTCTTTGGTTTACAGTAAAGCTAGTGAAAGGGACAAAGGGGTCCTTTCGAATAAGCCACTTTCTACATTCTATGTTTAAAGATATGAATCTGAAAAGAAATGTTTGAATTTTTCTCCCAGGTTCTGATCAGCTCCCAAAGGAAGTAGGAGTCCTTGTCAGTTCCCTTCCATTTGTGAATTTGAGTAAAGCAGGTAACATTCCTGCTCTCATAAAGACTGTTGAGAATACAAGTCCTTGGGGCGTGTTCTGGAAGAGGATTTGTTTTAAAGATGGTGATGAATATTGAATGTGAATACACAGACAGCATTTGGAATCAACAGGGCAGAGTATGAAAAAGGAGAGAGCTTAGGTGTCAGGAAGCTCCTTCACTTTTTGTCATGCACTTGTCCTGTCTTCTTAATCAGCTTGAGCACTCAAAAAGAAGGGTTAATGTTTTTTTCCCCACTTTTTTTTTTTTAAAGACCTGTGTCTCAGAAATATTGAACATCCTAATGCAATGTTTACATCATACAGAGCTTCCAACATAACATTATGCATACTGATTCCAATCCATTTCCAATTCAAATCAGAAGAAGACCTTTTCAGGGGTTTTAGTTTGACAGAGTGTATGTCTCTGGAAGCAAGGTGGGGAACACAGCCTGCATGCTGGAAGTGGTGTGTAAGTGCTAATTGCTACCAACAGCAACTCCTCCTGATACCACGACCATCTCCAGATAGCTTTTGACTGTCTCCTCCCTACAGCCACCTCTCTGGGCAAACTGTGCAAGGGTTCAGTCACCCTCACGGCAGCAAAGTTGTTTTCTTACGTTCAGAGAGAACCTCCTGTGTTTCATACTGTGCCCGTTGCCTGTAGTCCTGTCGCCGGGTACCATGGAAGAGAGCCTGGCTCCATCTTTGCCCCTTTGCTTCAGGTATTTATGCACATTGATGAGATCCCCAGCACACTTTGATTTGATCAGTAACTCACAGGAGGATTGCCATCCCGTATTTTATGGACAGTTCTGCACCTTACCAAATCATGACTAGTCCTCTGTCATGTTTTATTTCACCGTACCAGGCATACCTCGTCTGGCAAAAAGGCTACTTATTTCAGGCACAGTCTGGGAGTGAATAAGCTGCTATTTGGGTCTTTAAGTCTTTTCTTAAAGTTTTGCTTGGAGGAAGCACTTACTTCATTTGCACTTACACTGTCCTGAAGTCAGGTTCTGTTGAAGTTCTCACAAAGCCTTTCATTGACAGTAGAGACTTAAGCAGGAAGGTGGCAAGTCAAGGGTTAGCCGTGCATTTTTAGTCCCCAGAATACATGAATAAACTGTATTTAGAGTTTAAGCACTGCAGAGAGCCTAACGTGTGGAATCCAGGATACAGGATGCAAGCCTAGAGGCTTGTGTTGGCCTCTTGTCTTGGCTTATGTCGTTGAGATTTATGGGCCTCATTCTAATAATATTTATAGTGACTTAAGATATTTATGTTTAGGAAAATGTCCTTGAAAAATGTGACCCTCAAAGTACTTTATTTTACCTTCTATTTTTCAGGGCATTATGCTGCCAGTGTTGTTCATGTTGGTTAGCATCTTCTAGCCTTACTAGTCTCTGAAACAGTGTTGGGTATTCTCAGCTGCAATGCCTTTGTGGTGGCCCTTACAGAGAGATTATAGTGAATGAGTGCTTTTCCTTTACTAATTCGCTCCTAATTTGGTGGGCTGTTGGGAGACATTATTAGTTTACATTTCTGGGGGTGTAAGCCAAAGCACTGTCATTTTCAACAGCTGCTGCTTCAGAGGACAGCATCTTCTGGTAGAAGAGGCAGGGTGGGAATAGTAAGGATGTAGATAGTTTAATTTAGTCATGGCATTTAGACAGTTGAGTGCATTTGAGTGTCCTGAAGTTTAAAGACCTCTTGTAGTTAATGTAGGTAGTGTCTTGAGGAATTTCTGTTGTGTCATGATCACGTGCCTTGCTCTTGAGTGATAAGCAGCTATTTTAGACGTGTATTGAATCTCTCGCCTGCCCTTTGAACCCTTTGAGTATATTCCTTGTGATTAGCAGTGTAATTTTATGTCGTGTCTAATGCACTTAAAATGCAGCACACTGTTCCCAAGAGAGGTGGCCTGATGCTGCCTGCATGGTCCCTGGACATGCATTACCCTGTTCATCTCTGCACTGGACCTGGTAATTCTGCAGCAATGAGGTTTGTTGGATTAGTTTGTTTTAAATGGGTTGAAGGTTTTCTTATGGACTAGTTCTCTGTCAGATCAAAGAGTTAAACCTGTGAATAGATAATCACTAAATGCCATGTGCACAAAGAGGGCATAGGGCTGGAGGTGGGGGGCAAGCGGAACAGCCCTTTTAGCAGCCTTTAAAGCAGGTAGAACAGGTTTATCCTGAAACTGCATGCTTACATCTTTCTGACAGGACCTGCTCTGTAGGAACTTCACTGTGAGGAGCACATTTATTCCATTGTATTACCAAACACCAGTAGGAAATTACGATTCATACTGGGGCAGAGCTATAAGAAAGGCAAAATCAGTATTTTAGGGCATTAGCTCCAAGCCTGATGTTGGGGATGTCAAGATTGACCTGTCATTTTCTCATGTGCTGCAGTATGGAGTACTGGAGTAAGTGACATAAGAATAGCATTTAATTAAAGACAAGATTTTTTAAAAAAAGAAATATTCCTTTGTGTAGCTTTAGCAGAAAAATAATAATTTTTTTAGTTTGCCTTTGTCAAGTGCTGAAATGTTCTATTTCTGGCTTTTGCAAGTATTATTCAGTTTATGCTAATAAGAGCTTGATTTAAAACTACTCATGATTCTAAAGGTAAAACAGTATATGTGGCATGCTGCCATATCTCCTTGAGACTAGGAGGTCACCAGCACATACTGATTTTCCAGATGCTGTAGGATTTATTTATGTATGTATCTGGACTTGCCCAGCTGCTGTGTACAGAATCATTTATGCATGGTGTTCACAAACCAACAAAGAGAAGAAGCAGTTTGACTGAATGAATGCTAAGAATGAGGATGACCTGGAATGTTTTTCCCTAATACCTCATCTAGTGTAGAGTATTCTACCTGCAAGGAGAAATTGTGAATCGGGATGGTCAGATGGAAGCAACAGGAGTATGTATAATTTCCTATCTCATGAACCCAGATGGTGGTCGTAGTTCTGAGCATAAAACACAGATGTTCTGATGTGTTCTGTGAAACTCTGCATAGCATTTCAAAGGAAGAAATCCAGAAGCATACTCCAAACATCATGATATTCTGCTAGGCAGATAACTGAATAGTGGAAAAATATCATAGCTCTATGAGAAAATAGGTAGTGGCAAAATTAATCTGTTTTGACTGTGGATGGGAAAAGGAGCAGCAAAGCTAAAGTTTGGGAAACGGGGAAGTCATCTATTAGCTCTCTTTATTTTTCAAACATGCTTGACAGTTCAGTTGTCTTTGGGGAGCCAGAGGTATGCAGTATCTGTGAGGAGAGGTAGAGAAAGTGGCTTTAGGATATGCAGGTATGACAAATGTTCTAGAGTTTCAGCATACAAACCCAAGCCCTTAAAAAGTCTGTTGTCTTCATACTCCTACTGAGAATCAGTGCTCCTGTGAAAGGAGTAACAATAACAGGAGAGATCCTTTGTACTGGCTGGGATAAAGGGCAACTTCTAAACAGTTTAGAAGAAAAGAAAACTCAAATAAATACATAACCCATTGTACTTGGTTAAATTGAGAAGTCTGTCCCTGCATGTGTGAGAACAAACTAACGTATGATGTCATGGGAAGTTCCTCTCCAGCCTTCATCGCTGCTTTCCCCCCATAGTGCACAACTGGAGCATCAATTTAGTCTGACTCTGTTCCTCTGCACACACACACACGCATGCAGTAAAGCCAAAGTACTTGCAGTGAAAGGCTATAAACTTGTGCTATGGTGGAAAGAAAAGAAGACCTTATAATACAAGCCAAATAATCCCTTAAGGTAATACTAACACGTTGTTGTTCGTTACCAGTTTGTGGTGACAGAGCACGGGTCTGTCTGCTGGATGTGGTTTACCTTACTTGGGAGTAGACTTAGGATAAGCAGGAGTTTCTCCAAGGCAGTTAGCTGTTGAAACTACTGCAGCACAGGAGGTGTAGCTAACGGCACGAAGAAATGCTGCCTGCCACCAAGATGAGGAAATAGCCATGAGTAAAGGGTAACCAAACCAGCAGTTGCTCACCGAGGAGTAATGCTTGGTCTTACACAGCCAGGTTTTAGGGGAAGCTTTATACCCTGTGACTGAAGCAGTCCTTGACCTAACAAGTACATCAAGAGAATGAATCGGCCTGCGGTGGAGGGAGTTGGCACATCAGGGCTGAGTGGCTCTGAGTGAAGTTGAATGGGGAATGAGGAATTTTGAGTGAGCAGGAGCAAACATGCTGGTGACGGATCGATGTGATGTGTTCGTTGTGTGTGCATCTCATGTGGGGGTTGAATTACAAGGGGATGGGAGGGTTATCTGTTTTCCTGCAGGAGCATGGAGAAAATGTATGCCTTAAGAAGGCGCGTGCGTGTTTCCAGTGTCCTGGAATGCTCCTTCCTGGAGTTTTTTATACACGTGTACCCATAACATAGGTTAACGTGTCACAAACTACTGACTTCCAAGTTAGCAGAGTTCTGTGCTTTGTCCACAATGATGTCTTGGTTTAAGTGCTCAGTGTTTTCGAGAAGAATAAGAAGCAGACAGTGATTCTTGAATTTCTTTTTTGCTAGGATGTGTCTTTCTGAACCGTGTAAAACAGTGGCTGCTGACCTCTTTTCTCCTTCAGTGCTATGCACGTTGCTTATCAGGTGAACCAGTGCACTGCATGTTAAGATTTTTCCAAGCTTTTGCTTTTACGTGAGCTGAGTTACATGGAGATGAGCTTGTGGTAGTAGATGAAGCTGCCATTTGCTAGTAGCACAGTGCTGCAGTAGTTACTAATTTTAAATAGCAGCAAAGTCTGTAGCCTGAGGAAATTTTGCTATGTATGTAAGCTTTGCTCTGCAGCCTTCTCTGCATCATTTGTAAGACTTATTTCCTCGAAGCAGGCATCTTTTATCACAAAGTTTATGCTTGCTGTGTAGAGAAGGAAAGCTAAAACAGTGTTTTGTTTCTACACAGAAAACTGTAAAAGCAAGAATCTGTCAACAGAGAGAACAGAAAGGTTTCTACCCGTTTTCAGTAAAACCTACCAGTGCTGTCATGCCCACCCCCTACCTTTTCATTCTCACCATCTTACAATTTGCATCTTTAGAAAAACTTCAGAAGCAGCTGAAGAATTACATGATCCAGCCAAAGCAAAGCACATGAATACATATGTTAAACATCAGGGAGAACATCATTGGCCTTTGCCATGACCAAGAGTTACGTGTCTATCTCCACTGGCCAGCGTGAGGAAGAGAGGGACTGTGTTTTCCATAAGATTGAAATTATATTATTGCCTTTAATTATAATTCTTCATTCATGAGATACTGTGTTTGAAGATATCATCTTAAAACATCTGTGGGTCACCTGATGTGGTGGGGACGACGGATCCATAGTTCACACAGCTTGACATTTTGTGTGGAGTTTACACAGTGTGTCAGCTCAGGAAAGAAGTGAGCATTAAACAAAGCCATCTTCTCTCCCTCAAAAAAATCCCCAAAGGAAAAATGAATAAAAATGAGGTGGCTAAACATCTGATTACAAGTGTCTAAAACCTCTTCAGAGATCTTTTGTCTATCAAAAAATAAACCTTTGAAATGGTCCAGTGTATCTGAGGACATGAGAGGAAAGGAAATCCTATTTTACTAAATAATGATTTTTGCAAGCATTTAAGTGTTCCAGATGTTCCCATTCACTCTGCCATATTCTGTGGGACAGTAAACCCAGTACATTTGAAATGAAGTTGTAAATTGATAGGAGAACTAAGATTGTCCCAATTCTCATGTGTCTTATTTGCGTGTAGTAGCAAAAACACCACAAAACCTGTGGTAGTTTCCATCGCACGGGAGAATTTTGGTGCCTGACCTAGAGTGGATTTTACAGTGGTTAACAGTCAATTTAAATGGAGTTTTTAGCTAAAGTTAAAAACTGAGTTTTCAAGTTAAAATTGAAGTTTTAACTAAATTCAATATTTTAAACTGAAATAAAACTTAGTTTTTAAGCTGACGTTAACAAATGGAATTTTAGTAATGTTTAGTGGCACGGTAATTTTTAATTTAATCTGTTTTGTACTTATTCCACAAATTTTTACCAACCCTGCAACTTTTAGTATGGAGGGCCTGAGTGTAGCATTATGACATCTCTGTATGGGTTTGTAGATACCGGTTTGGATTTTGTGACAGGTTTCTGCCTATGCTTGGCAAGGCAAGACGAGCAGAAAGGAGAGGGCAACAAAGCTGGTGAAGGGCGTGGAGAATAAACCTTATGAAGAGAGATTGAAGTATCTGGGACTGTTTAGTTTGAGGAAGAGGAGGCTGAGGGGAGACATCATCACTCTCTATGACTAGCTGAAAGGACATTGTAGAGGGGTTGGTGCTGGTCTCTTCTCGCAGGTAAACAGCAATAGAACAAGAGGGAATGGATTCAAGCTGCAACAGGGTAGGTTTAGACTGGACATTAGGGAGAAATTTTTCACAGCAAGAGTAGTCAGACACTGGAATGGGCTGCCCAGGGAGGGGGTTGAGTCACCATCCCTGGATGTGTTTAAGGGTCGTTTAGGTGTAGTGTTGGGAGACATGGTTTAGAGGTGAACTTGCAGAGTAGGGTTAATGGTTGGACACGATGATCCCAAGGGTCTTTTCCAACCTGAATGATTCTACGTGTCTATGATTCTATGGAACTAAAGTGGCCAGACCTACAAAGCTGCTCTGTCTGTCAAGGTTTGGGGTCAGGGCTGTCCACTAGACCTGTACAGACACTCTTTTGTTAACTCATCTTCCCTTCTGCAGACTGGCTGGATTTGTCTTCTCCCCCAGCTGCGTCTGTGACTTGTCATGTGGGAGCCCACACAGCAGCTCTCCACTTCTGAGGACTTCCTACAAGACAGCAGCATTTAGATTTTTGCGCTGGCCTTATAGGGCTGCTGAAGGGTGAATGAGATTTGCCTAACACACTTTGACCCTCTAGCTGACAGATCAGCCTCTGGATAGGAGCTACAGAGTCTAGATTGGTACAATACTGTCATTGATGCACTGATTTGGTAACAGGTGGCACCTTTTCATGTTCAACTCTCATCCTCCCCACAGGGGCAGACTCCTCTGAAAGGTTAGGCAGGGTAGTGGGCTGTTCAGTGTCCTCAGTCTCTACAGGGTGCTCTGCCAGAGACCCATCAAATAGCCTTTTGGGACCTTATATTATACCCTTTCCTGAGGAATTCTATGCCAAGGATGCAAAGGGCATCTGGACATAGGGTGCGTTTCCCACTTAGTCCCAGTTAGGCTCACTTTGGCCTCCAGTACAGTCAGTTTTTGAGATCCTCCTGTCACTCCAGTAATAGTAAATGATTCAGTCTCTTTGTGATTCGATGGCAATAGGGTGCACTGTGCACCACTGTCTACAAGAGTTCTATACTTCTGTAGTTCAAATGTGCCAGGCCATCAAATCCACACAGTCAAATACACTCTGTTGTCCCTCTTCTCCACCCATCTGGAGTCAGGGCCCCTCTACTTCCAAGGGTAGTGCCTGCTATTGACAACTGGGGTTTTGTAGTTTACTGGGTTTATCTGGTTTACATGGTTCACAGGGTTTACATAGTTCGTAGGCTTTACAGGGTTTACATAGTTCACAGGATTTATATGGACTGCATGCATTGCATTTCCCTCCCCCTACTCACATTTGGATCTGAAGACCATGCATTTGGATCAGAGAACTGCTCACAGTAGACTGGAGCAGCCATCCTTCTGGAAGAACTCTCTCTTCTCTTCATTTTACCTTGTAAGTAAAGTACTCTTGCCTGTAGAGCAGAGGGAGGTTGTCTATCCCATCTACTCGTTTTGTGGCCATACTCACTCAGGGGAGACCACAGGGTATCCCACACCATTCTTCTAGAGAAACTGGCTCCTTGTGGCCTGGATGGTCATACTCTTTGCTGGGTGAAAAACTGGCTAGAAGGCTGGGCTCAGAGAGTAGTAGTTAGTGGAGTTAATTCCAGCTGGTGGCTGGTCACAAGTGGTGTTCCCCAGGGCTCTGTACTGGGACCGGTCCTGCTCAACACTTTTATTGATGAACTGGAAGAGAGGATTGAGTGTACCCTTAGTAAGTTTGCAGATGACAATAAATTGGTTGGAAGTGTTGATCTGCTAGAGAGTAGAGAGACTCTGCAGAGGGATCTGGACAGACTAGATCGATGGGCTGAGGCTAACTATGAAGTTTAATAAGGGCAAGTGCCAGGTTTTGCACTTTGGCCACAACCACCCCTGGCAACACTACAGACTTGGGGAAGAGTGGCTGGACTGCTGATCACTGGAGAGGGACGTGGGGGTGTTGACTGACACCTGGCTGAACATGAGCCAGCAGTGTGCCCAGGTGGCCAAGAAGGCCAACAGCATCCTGGCCTGGATTAGGAATAGTGTTGCTCCCAGGTCTGGGGAAGTGATTCTGCCCCTGTACTTGGCACTGGTGAGGCTGCACCTCAAGTACTGTGTTCAGTTCAGGTCCCTCAGCAGAAGAAGGACACTGAGGTACTGGAGCATGTCCAAAGGGGAGCAACAAAACTGGTGAAGGGCCTTGAGCACATGTCTTATGAGCAGTGGCTGAGGGACCTGGGGTTGTTTAGCATGCAGAAGAGAAGGCTCAGGGGAAACCTTATTGATCTCTATGGCTTCCTGAAGGGAGGTTACAGAGAGGTGGGAGTAGGCCTGTTTAACCCAGCAACAGGTGATAGAACAAGGGGAAATGGATTCAAGCTACGCCAGGGGAGGTTTCACTTGGATATTAGGAAGAACTTCCTTGCTGAGCGGGTTATCAGGCGTTGGAATGGGTTGCCCAGGGCAGTGGTGGAGTCCCCATCCCTGGAGGTGTTTAAGAGCCGATGAGATGGGGTGCTTAGGGATATAGTTTAAGGGGTAGACTTGGTAGTGTTAGGTTGATGTTTGGACTAGATGATCGTACAGGTCTTTTCCAATCTAGACATTTCTATGATTCTATGACGTGTACTCTTCCTGTTTTAGCTGGTCTAATGGATTCAGCATGGGTCCATTCAGGGGAATAACAGAATCTCTCCAGTCTAGTTTTTCAACTGATGTCTAGGTTTCCATGTGCATTTTCTCCAGGGCTTATACATGGGCCTGCAGGGGACCAGAGACACTGTCTTCATGCTGTTGTACTCTCTCAGCCACTTCTGTAGCGGTGCCTTGCTTCTTTTCCCCAGATCATTGTAGACAATGTGTGGGAATACATTGACAGGGCACTCTGCATAAACTTCCAAAGCATGTGTCGCTAGCATGGGATTGCATCAGGGTTCACTACTCGCCTGGTACCTTAAATAACCTGTCCTACAGCTAATTCTCTCAGGTACTTAGTACCTTTTTCTTCGGTGGTGCTTAAGCATCATTTGTTATCATCCTTAAAGGGACACCTGGTCCTTACAGCTGACAAGAGTCACCTCCAGAGACTGAAAGTGTTGCTCTTTCTCACAAGTGCTTGCTCAACGCTTCCATCTCTGACCAGGGATCCCAAATACCTGGCTTCTCTACTGTCCAAGTTGATGGTATTGGCCCCGTTATCCCAGCACTGCAGCATCCAGGCTGTAACCTGCCTACCTTCACAACAGTGAAGTCCTTTCTCACATTTTGCAACTCCTTCATAGATAACAGTTGGGTGATTGCCTCTGCATCTGATGACTCCCCATCTGATCGGTTTGCTTTAGAAGGACCCACTCCTTCATCACCCGACACTTGGCAAACTGTTGAAGGACCCACTCCATCATCATCTGACATCACTGGGTGATCTGTCTTTATTTGGTGTTTCTTTCCAGTTGCAGGGGTGTTGGCCTTCACACCTGGTTCTTACTCCCACTCCAGTTGTTGTGTTTGAGAAGGACCCTCCTCCTGATCTGTCCCTGGCCGTGGCTGTTTCGTTTGTTTCCTTCTCCTCACAGGGGTAACTTGTACCACAGCCAAGGTGGCTGTCAGTATAGATGCAGTGCTCATTGCTGGAGATGAGGCAGCAGCAGTGCTCATAGTGGGAGCTGGAGCAGCACCAGTGCTTCTTGGGTGGACTTGTGGGCCACGAGTAGCTGCAGTGCTTGTTACAAGGGCTCACAGTGTGAACAGTTCTGGTGCCTGTCCTGTGAGTCACAAACCCTTGTGGAGTCTGGATAGTGGCAGAGCATGAGATAAAACCTTGCAGAATCTGAGTAACTGCAGTGCCTATTGCTGAAGCTGCACACGCTCTACAAGTTGAGGTGGCTCCCTGACATGTACACCTGCACCAGTGTTCAACCTGATGCCATGCAATAAAGAGAACGAGGGGGATGAAGAGAACCAATAATTCAGTGCTAATGATAAAAACATGGTATATTGATTGTAACAACCATACCCACAGTCACAGAATCACAGAATGGTAGGGGTTGGAAGGGACATCTGAAGATCATTGAGTCCAACCCCCCTGCCAGAGCAGGGCCAAAACTAGAGCAGATCATGCAGAAATGCATCCAGGCAGGTCTTGAAAGTCTCCAGAGAAGCAGACTCCACAACCTCTCTGGGCAGTCTATTCCAGTGCTCTACAACTCTTACAGTAAAGAAGTTCTTCCTCATGTTGAGGTGGAACTTCCTGTGCTCGAGCTTGAATCCATTGCCCCTCGTCCTGTCACAGGGCACGAGAGAAAAGAGGTTGTCCCTGCCTTCTTGACCCCCAGCCCTCATGGATTTATAGACATTCATTAGATCCCCTCTCAGTCTTCTCCTCTCCAGACTATTGCTTTTGTCACAAGGGCAACTGCTGCCAGTGGCTGAGGCTGCCAGGGATCTTCTCTTTTTCCCTCCCAGGGGGATGACCTCAGAAGAGTGGAGGAACCCCTCCCCAGCCCACCCAAACATCTCTCCTAGATGGCTGCAATCACCAGGCTGCAGGGCGGGCAGGGCATTAGTAGAAAGGGAGCTGAGGAGAGCTCCCAGCTCCAGGGCTCTCTTGCTCTTGGCACTCCCAGCCTCCCAGATCAGGTTGTTGTACCAGTGGCCCCAACACGGTGAGAACAGCATCAGCCCTGTGCTGGGGAGGTAGAAAAACCAGGGGCTGAGCTACATTTCTGTTCTGTCACAGGCTAAGCTACACGTGGGGATTCACACACGAGAGCAAAGAGAGAAAGCACGAGGACAGTTACAAGTTCTCTCAGCTACACAGGCAACATTTTTTTCCTCTTCTCTCTGAGGACTTACTGTATACATTGTGATGTCTTTGGAGGCCCACGACACACAAGTAAAGGCAGAACAGCATTGGACAGGGTTAGGAAAAGCAAGAAAAAGGGCTATAAGTAGTGGACTAAAGATGAATCTCAACTTCTGCAGAGCTCTCTACTGTTAAAGAGGTGGCAGCCCCCTTTTCCTCAAAAAGAACACCACGAGTTCTTTTGTTCCAAGGCCACAATGCAGCTGTGGCCTGCTAAACTGAGGAGGAGAAAGTGGCTCCTTTAATCACCAGTCTGAAGACAGAGGAAAGTCACAAGGAGAACCACCATCCCAAGCAGATGATGATTAAAGTCTCTGGCAGAACACCAGCTATGGCCCTTGCCTGTGTGTGCATCATCAGCAGAACTTCTCTCTTCTAGAAGACATTGCCCAGAGCGGTGAGAACAAGACCAGAAGTGCCAACCCTTTGTTCCCATGCGGGCTGGGGGAGGAGGATGTCAGGAACATCACCCCAGCCCCCTTCTCAAGACAAGGTCACTGGGGGATTCTGGAGCAACAAGCAAGGACCAAACAGCTCTCTCATGGTACCTCACTCTTGCCTCCTGCTCATCACAGCAATCCAGCTGGATCATGGACCCAGCACTTGCTCTCACAGCTGAAGTCTCAGGGGTTGAGAGCTTCTGCCTGCCACCCCACAACACCCATCCTTTACCACAGTGGCAGATGATGGTCCTTCCCTGCCACTACCAGACACGTGCCCAAAAGATCAGAGCATTTAGACAGCTAAAATCCCAACCCCCCCCTCATATTTACACACAGTTGAGGACAACCAAGGGGATTCTTCATCTCCAACACCCAGAAAAAAGAAACTAGTCTATTCTAAGCAGGTAAAACTAATATAAAGATATAATGGCACAACCAGAACAGTATGCCAGTATCATGGGACTACCCTTAACTGGGCTTGTATGCAGAGGCTGGAGTTGCTATGGGGCTTCTCTGGGGTTTGTGAAGGGTTTCTTTTTAATTACCATCTTGTTACTCGCTACACCTAATCATTTTACAAACACAAAACCTAACAGTGTAACAAAGCTTAACTGTCAGCAGAAAATCCAGCTCACTAGACTGGTCCCATTCCAGTAAACCCCAAACCTGATAACCATCTGAGGTTTTACTGCTCCCACAGCCCTAAACCACTGCCCACCATCCTGCATCAAAGCAGTAAGACTGGAAAGTCTCCTCTTCTGGGCATTTGTAAAGAATCAATAAGCTGTCCTAAAGGGATGGGGGAAGCACTTAACAAATGTGGTCCAGAAACAGCTGAAGCATCTTGTCTCTGAGGTGTCAAAGGAGCTTGAGGCATCCTGACAGAGTTTGTTAGGATATGTCTAAGAATTATGACTTTTTTTTTTAAGTCTGGAAGAAAAGTAATGAAGGAAAGCTCAAGGATAAAGTCAGCAAAATATTTATGTCAAAATCCTCACGTTTATTTTCCGATTACTGCATGAGAGCATGTTTCCAGAATTGATAGCATACAGAACTGCTATCAGGAGCTGGTTTATGCTCCTATTAAAAATCCAGTATTTAAGCTGTCTGCTTCTCCTGTTCTTACTCTTGTTACTTGTGTGTTGTCACTAGAATTACATGCTGCCTCCTACATGGAAAATGGATACTCCTTCTAGCCTCCAGCAATCTCTATCTTACAGGCTCCCCGAACCAGACGTGGCTATTTTGTTTACAGCATGATATCACACAGGACAAGTGAGGCAGCCCTACTTTATGTTTAAAACTACACAGCTATTTTGAAAACATGGAAGTTACAGCATGAAGTGCTACAAAGCCACTTTAAAGGTACTTCAATCCGGGGTGTGCAGGGAGGCCAGCCCAGAACAAGCCAGTATCCTGGTCTGGTTAAACTACATCAATTCAAACCCTCCTCCCACTGCTCTCAGCATCCCCAAACAAGACCCTTAATGGGGGGACGGGGGTGGGAAGCCTACAACCCACTGCATGACACGAGTTAGAGTACAGGCTATTATCTACAGGCTTTCCATGGAACTTTAGCTCATCTCAGAGCTGGGACACCTTACCTCACAGGCTGGCCTCAATAGATGGGGCAGACACGGTCTGAGCTGGTACAGGATGGGTGGGACTGGCCCCAGCAGGGTCACCGACTACATCCTTCCTCTATATGGGAAGGAGAGTCCTGGGGAAAGCTAATTCAGCAGAAGAGGGAAGAGCAAAACATGGCTTCGGAAAAAGGATCAGCCGGTTTTGCTTCCACGATCCCAGGCAGCGCATGGGAGTAGTTCACACTACAGGGATTTGATTCCTAGCACTCGCGGGGAATGGGAACGATTTCTTTCTTCCGGCGAGAGGCAAAGTTAGTCTAAACCCTTTCCAACTTTCCGTCTCATCGCCTCAGCCGTCAGGACGGGGACCGCCAAGAGAAAGCGGGAAGGGGAGGCAGCGGCCGGGAGCGCCCAGCGCGGGTCCCGCCCGGGCCGCGCACCCCGCCAGCTGCGGCCGAGACCCGCCCGCGGCCGCCCCCGAGGCCGGAGCTGCCGGCCCGCCCCGGCCGCCGCACCGCGGGCCCCGCGCCACCTCCGCCCCGCCGCCGATCGCGGCCTGAGCCGCCTCCAGCGGGTCCCCGGCGGCCTAACGCTGCCCAGCGCCGCGGGCAGAGCCCTCGCCAGCTCCCGAGGGGCCGCGCGGATCCAGCGAGAGACGGGTCCCCGCTTCTCGCACACACCCCCCATGCATAAAGTGATGTCAGTCACCTAATTTATCTTATGGAAAGCAGTTTTCAGACTGATTCACCTGTGTGCCAGTTAT
>WTSP01007594.1:0-16548 GCA_025331215.1 Actenoides lindsayi
GCCCCCCAGCCTCTGGTGCCGTGTGAGCACTGGCAGTCATAACACGGGTGTGTTATCAACACCCTCCATCTCCCAGTACTGCAGCATAAGGGCTGGATGGGGAAAAGCAGCTCACCAGACCCACTACATCTGCAAAGTACCCCTTTTGCCTCTGTGATTTTGTGATAGGCTTTTAGCCTTTCTTAAGGTAAGCTGCTGCCAAAACCAATAGTCCAAACCCACTCACTTTAAAGCCATCCAAATTACTCTCCTTTATATGGTCTATTGCACATACTGTTGTGAGTTGGACTTTCTTACTGCTAGAGTCAATGCAAAGGAAGCAGTGAGACTGTGGCTGTCTGATTATTACTGTGACTGTTGCCTATCCAGTAGACATCTTACTCTGTAGGATAACATTTTGAGCTGTGCATAGACCTTCACCCGAAATGGATTTAATTTCTTCAAATATCAAGAGAAATCCTTTCTTTTTTTAATATTTCACCTCTTCAAGGCAGTGAAGAGGAAGAATATTTGTCTCAGAATTCAACAGTTACTACATCTTCTTTCAAAAAATAAAACAGTGTGAAAAACCACTTATAAATAAAATCTTTTTGGAAATAAGAAATGTTGCAAAGTTTTTTCATCCTCATTTTTGTTCAGAGTGGGAAAAATGGATTTTTGTTTAAAATATGTTGTGATTTCTTTTTCTTAACATAAAAATAATGCAAAAAAGTGAAATACAACAAAATGAACTCTAAAGTGTAAGAAGGAAGATGAGCATAAGAATATAACAACACTTTCAACTGCAGTAGTGAAACAACATTAAACCTGATAAATATATGGTTACCTTAATCCAGACTGATTAATTCCCAGGTTTTCCAGAACTCTCACACGTTTTAAGTAAATCAGTTGCTCATAAATCAAACTTAATTTCTGTCTATGCATATATGGTGTAAAACTAACACATCACCTTGACTAGTCCCCATACCAGTGGGTGTCCTAAAACACACATAGCAGTCCAGCTGAGCCAGAGTCTCCACATGCAGCCCCATTAGAAGCAGTGCAGAATAACACGATATTCAGCATAGATGTGTCATCATCATTCCAAGAGGAAGAAATAGCTCTGAACAGGAGTGAAAAATTTCCTTGTCACACTGACTGACTAGTAAATAAAAGAATTACAGCTAATAAGTGTTTTTTGTCTGAATAGTAGAGCTATTTTTAACTGATATTTTTTTCTTCTTAAGCCTAATATACATTGCAGGATTAAGTCACAGTTTAACAGAAAATAACAGCACCTACTTCTGAGAATGAAAGAATAAAACTATTATGAAATACCCTTTATTTCATGTCAAATACTGACACTGTCATAATCGTACTAAGTTTTCAAGATATCTGAATGCATCTGGGGAAGAACAATACCAGGCACTTGTATGTACAGGGAGCCACCCAGCTGCAAAGCAACTTGGAAGGAAAGATCCTGGTGGGCACCAAGTTGAACATGAGCCAGCAATGTGCCCCTACAGAAAAGAAGGCTAATGGTACCTTAGACTTCATTAGGCAGAGGATTACCAGTAGGTTGAGGGAGGAGGTCCTTGACTCCAGCACTGGTGAAGCCACATCTGGAGTTCTATGTCCAGATCTGGGCTCCCCACTACAAGAGAATCATGGAGCTACTCAAGAGAGTCCAAGGGCCATAGGGAGGGAATAGAGAATCCCTGTTGTGAGGAAAGGCTGAGAAAGCTGGTACCATTTACCCTGGAGAAGAGAAGGCTCAGAGGACATTTCTCTAATGCATACAAATACATGAAATGAGGTTGGAAACAGAATGGAGCCAGGCTCTTTTCAGTGGTGCCCAGTGACAGGACTGGAGACAACGGTCACAAACTGAAACACAGGAGGATCACTCTGAACATCAGGAAACACTTTTTGTCTGTGTGGGTGGCCAGACTCTGGCACAGGTTTCCCAGGGAGATTGTGGAGTCTCTATCCTTGGAGATATTCATCTAGATATAGTCTGAGGCAACTGGCTCTAGGTGTCCCTCCTTGATAAAGAGTTTGGACCTGATGACTTCCAAACATCCCTTCCAATCTCAACTCTTCTGTGGTTCTGTAGTGATTCTGAGTGCTGTTTTACTTTATTCAGCTCCTCCCAGGACACAAAAATGACTTGTCCTCTAGCTTTTCAAGGCATGTTCCATGAACTATAGATCCATAGAATCATAGAATCATTAAGGTTGGAAAAGACCTCTAAGATCTAAGTCCAGCCATCCACCCAACACTATCATGACCACTAAACCATGTCCTGAAGTGCCAGGTCTACACATTTTTTTTAATACATCCAGGAATGCTGACTCCATCACCTCCCTGGGCAGTCTGTTCTTATACCTCACCACTCTTTCAGTATAGAAATTTTTTCTAATGTCTAATCTAAACCTCCCCTGGCACAACTTAAGCTGATAAGTTGATAACATTTTGAGCTGACAACTTAAGTCCTCTCATCCTGTCACTAGTTACTTGGGAGAAGAGACCAACACCCACCTCACTACAGCCTCCTTTAAGGTAATTGTAGATTTCTTCATAGACCAGTGAACAAAATGCACAGCAGGTTGCCCGGATATCCACATTACTTTATGCACCAGGTTGAACTTCTGCAAGGCAAACAATTTGCTAAGTGCACTGAAACAGTTTATGACCGTTTTATCATCACATGTCATCTGACATGATTTTCACAATATTTTTTCTGTTTTCTGTAGAGCTGATCAGAAATCTGGCTTTCCAACTTGATATAATTTCCAAGATTTCTCTTATTTGCCCATCTCCTCTTTTGTACTTCTCATATCTTTATCATGAGATCAAAAAGAAAAATGTCATGTTTTCATGAGATGTGAATATGTAAAAGAAACACTGTTACAACAATTCAAGCCACCATATTTCAAGCATTTCACTTTGTGAATTTTTAACGACTTCCATGTTTTAAAACTCCTTCCACAGTAGAACTGGAGAAATTTAATTTTTAAAATTGTCAAAGCAGAATGTTTACAGTAGTTCTTTTGCAATAGATGTTTGAGATTTTTTTAAGATAATAAATTTTACACAACAGACACAGTCTTCCTGAGAGAAATTTATTTTAACCAAAATGGAAAAAATAATGTAATTCACTTTATACATTGTAGAAGTTAACAGTTGTAGTTCTGAGATTAAGTAGCAGGAACTTCTGCCTGATATTCATCTAGAGTTTGATTTTAGTAAATCAAGACAACTTGAAAAACAATGGTGAACTTACTAAAGTGCCTACACTGTCTCCATTCCTAAATGAACAGGTAAGTGTGCTTGATCTAATGGTCATTCTGGCTCAACCAAAGTGCAAAATTTACCAAAAGATAAAGTGACTAAGTGACCTTTCAGCTCACATCATCAGGAGCAATTTATCTTGTGACAACTCCCTGAAAGGAAGGTAAAGAACATGTCTAGTTTTCATTTATAACATGAACAAAACCTGTGGGTTTCTGTTGTTGCTCTCAGGAACTGTACTTTGCAGCTTTCCTTTGCTTGAAAAACAGCATTTCAACTGCACCTCTTCTTCCTTGTCATTCAGTCTTTCACTACAGTCTTGTAAATGTCATAAGCACTTGAATCTGAGGTAGCAGGGTTCAGTTCAAAGGAGGAACTTCATGTTTTGATGTCTGTTTGAATGTTATCTAAGCTATCCAGGTTCCTCAGCTCTCAAATTTGCTATAGAGAGCTTAAAGGAATTATCTTTTCTTCTCTGTGTCAAATTGTTCTTTCTGATTTGACAAATGCTCATTGTTATGTGAGCAAGTTTCCAGTACTTTTAAACTGAGAAATATTTCATTAGAATTGAATGTTTCTGTTTGTGAGGAGAGCTCATAAAATTTCAGTAAGGAAAAAAAAAAATCTTTTCCTGGTATTTTTGAATTATAGAAGCCAAACCAAAAAGTACATAAATGCACCTCTTCTTTGATTAAATATTTTCATGTGCTGCTTTTCTTTTTCTCCATTTTAATTTAAATTAATAGCACAAGTAAATTTGTTAGCACAATAGCTAATAACAACACCATGTACCTGCTGCACTTGACTGTAATACATGTTATATTAAGATGGTAATAATATATGGATCTTGGTAAAACCTAACTAGTGAGGTTCAAAAACAGTTCTGAAAATTTCCAAGTTGGAAACAGTAAGAAGACCCTGTCCTCTTGTGAGCTAAGGAAAGCTTTCAGACTGTAGTCTAAAACCATGTTCTCATCCCATCAATGAACAGGTTGAGCTAACCGGTCTCTTGTCATTGATGAAGGTCTCTTTTCACCTGAAAAAGAGAGACTGAAATCCAGTTTTTCCACAAGCACTGAGATGATTGGTACATTTTCAAAAGCTTTTAGAAGAAAAAGATTCTCAACTTCTGACTGTGTTAGATCAGTTCCCCACCAGTGGGACATGTTTTTCCTCTTCTGTGTTTGTATTTGAAAACCTGACATTCCCATCATTCTGATCTCTGATGAAATGTTAGTATTGATGAGTTGTCGTTCATTATGAGGTGTACGTATTGAAAGTGTGATCACTAATAAGGATATTGATGCTTCCATTTACAGATTTCAGCAGAATAAAAAAAAATAAATCACATTTTCTTCACTTATTTGATGCTTGGATTCTTCTACTGCTTCTAATATATTTGAAATGCTACAGAAGTTCTAGTGTTACTATAACTTCAGATTTGGTTAAAAAGAAATTGTCATGGGAACAGAGCTCTAATCACATATGTATCTCCCTGCGCAGTTATTCCAGTTAGCTATGGTCTCCCTATTCATACAGTCCCTCCTGATATCTTCCCAGGTTCCTTCATGGTGGATGCTTCAGCTACTTCTGAAGTGACTGTCCAACAATCTCCATATGCTCAACAGCCCAGAGCCCAGCTGGAGGACCATGAGCAAGATACAACAGACTTCTGAAGCTTTTTTTTTTTTTCATAATACACTAATCTGAATTTTTTTCCCCTTCACAAACATAGTCTGTCCCATATCTACATTCTAATACAAATTCTTGTCTGTTTGCACGTTCCCAGAACTATATTAATTTTGAATTAATTCTTGTTTTATGAAGCTAGGATGTGTTTGAAAGCCTGATTTGAGCAAGACTGCTACAAAGGTTAAGTTTCACTCAGTAAAGCCAGGAAAAGAAAGAACGAGAATAAAGGAGTCAATCAAAATCTTAATAATCAAACACTTAAAAAGATCTGAAAATGTTCCAGGAACCACATAAGACAAAAACATACTTATTAGTATTTTATTAAAAGGATAATAAGAAAACAATATTATAATAGAAAATACATACATTATATATGCTGCATTCATAGAAGGCCATAAATGAGGTGTTATCAGTGAAGACATAAAAAAAGTCTTATTTATGTAGACACTAGCACTATAGGGACTGGTAGTGCAGCTGGAAGAATCACAGACTCTTAGAACATTTTGAGTTGGAAGGGACCTTTAAATATCATCTAGTCCAATTTCTCTGCCATCGTCAGGGACATCTTCCGTTAGACCAGGTTGCTCAAAGCCCCGTCCAAACTGGCCTTGAATACTTCTAGTGATGGGGCATCCGCAACTTCTCTGGGCAACTACATAATAGTAATACTGATGAGGCCACTTGACTTGTGTCGCTGCTATTTCTCTGCAGAGGTAAATGTTGAAAACTGAGGTGGAGGAATTCAATAAAAGATTAGCTGATTAATCAGTTAAACTGATTAATATGAGGCAAAACATTTATCTGACATTAAAAACATTAAAAAATAATATCTCAACAAAATCTAAATTATTTTGTCCTGGGTTTGGTTTGCGTTAATTGTAACAAACAGATGCTGGCCCAAGAAGTTGGGAAGGGGTGCAGCTGGAAGAGGCCACAGCTGGGATAAACAACTGAGCCAGCCAATGGGATATTCAATACCATATTCAGTCATGTCCCTATATAGGAGGACGGCTGGCCCAGCATGGGTATGTCTGTTTTCAACATGCCTGAAGTATGTAGCTTCAGTGCAGATGGATCGGGGAAAGATGGTATCTCAGGCACAGCTAGAGACTTCCTGGCTTCTATTACTTGCTTTTTATATAATTTCATTACTGTTATTGCCATTGTTTACTTCTCCGTTTGTGTTTTATTAAACTGTCCTTATCTCAATGCCCAAAGTCTCACACTTTTTCCTTTTTCCCAATTCTCCTTCCCATGCCACAGGAGGGGGTGTGGAGGGGTGGAATCAGTGAGTGAGGAGCTGCATGGTGTTCAGCTGCCAGCAGAGGATAAACCACAACAAGTCTACAAATATTTTCCAATGTCCTGACTAGATTCATACATCCAAGTTATTACTTCTGTGAAAAATTTCATATTTGTCTGGGGAACTATCATTAGTTATTCTTCCTTTATTAAAGTCCTTCCATTAATTTTTTTTTTCCCAACTTTATTTAGGAAAAGAGAATGAATGAATGAATGAATGAATGAATGAATGAATGAATGAATGAATGAATGAATGAAGAAAACTAAAAAATCCTTGGAAAGTGTTAGTAAAATATTTTCCTTTTGAAAAAATAATATTTAAAAAATAATATTTGAAATATATGTTTTTTCCACAGGTTTTTATCTATAATTTATTTGTCTGGGTTTTCTGAGGTGAAATATCATCTGCCTATCTTTTTCTCGCAGCAGACGGCTTCTTCTATGATTATTTTGTCCAGCAGATGGGTTTATGCAAATGACATACCATTGTACAATTTTGCAGGAGAAGGGGACGATATTGGGAAAAGAGGGATGGTAAAAGAGAAACGTTGATAGTGGAAGAGAGGGGGATTGGGTCTCTGCTTATTTTTTCCCTAGATTTTGGGGGAGAATCTGTTATACCTCAATGGAATTTTAGAAGTAGATATTTATTAATTGATGACATAATTGATTAAAAAACTAGAATACAGTTTTGCCCATAAATACAATTGAACTGATTTTCAAGCATGCTTTCATCAGTTCCTCTAAACATTAATATCCAAAATAAATTGATTGCCTGTCATGAAAATGTTATGAAAAAAAATGTTGTACTTGAAAAGGAAAATGAAGTTTGTCTGTGACACAAAATATCCTAACTTATATTCTTCCTCATCAGTGATTACCATGAAAGAGTGAACTAATGTTTTATTTCACAGATTTATCCTCCAAAATAACCAAGCTCCATGCTCATCTTTCATAATTTGTTGGGATATGAGAGAGCTCTGAACTGTGACATATAATCTTATTGTCATCCATGACCAATGTAAAAAAGGGAAGAATCTGAACTATCAGAAATTTAAACTAAGGGACTTTCCGTATAAATTGTAATATAAACCAAAGATCCACCCACATGTCAAGTGTTCAGTTTTTACGTTTCCCTGTACTTCCATTCAGTGAGGGGAAGTAAAAGTAGGAGGAGCTATTTATGCTTTCTCTGATGGGTAAAACTGCCTCTAGTGGATTTTTTTTACATTACTGTAAATTCCATAATGCACAGATTCCACAATTATTATTATTATTATTATTACATTAGTAATGTTTGAAATGTCCCAATATAAGAAGTATCTAATCTTTCCTTAGTCTTGTAAGTCTTTGGCCAATAAAATGACAGAGAATCTAAATCAAAAAATAAAGCAATTCAGACAAGTAAAAGAGTATTATCAATGGACTGAGTTGGGTTTTTTTTTACTTAGAGGCATCTAATGAATCGGACCCAGAAATATTTGCAGTGGAGGATGTTTTCTTCTATTTTTTTCTTTATTTGCCCTACAGTTGTTAGTCCTGTTAGCCGTTAGTGAAGTTTTTATTCAACATACAAGAGAGTAGAAGTCGGGAAATAGAATAGGTAAAATATACATATTCTCATTGCAATAATTGTTATTAAACATGGTGATTTAAATGCATCTTTTGGTTCAGAAGATTTCTATGCTCATGACTGTGTGTTTAGGAGACTGCAAGTATATCTCTGTATACCTCTTTCAGTTTTATAGTCTTCATTTGGCATCTGCTATTAGCAGATGGATACTGGAATAGACAGAGGCAATCAAAAGTATTTTTCCTATATTTTCTGTGTTCTCTTTATGTTTTTCCATGCTCTGCTGCATGATTTAAAGAAAAAAACATGCTGATCAGACATCTCCTTTTTTATTTGCATGATTCTAATGAACTTTTATTGTTTCAGTGAAAATATGAAGACCTTTTTAAGAAATTCTCAAGCAGCAACATCCATAACAAAGACTGTTCTAGAAAATTCTCCTGAATCCACTGTGGCTTCTCTACTGAGCAAATGCAAAGATCTTTGCACCTACTTTTAGTGACAAAAAGCATCTTGATCCTATCATAATTCAGGTGATGTAGAAACAAAAACCTTTCTATGTTACTGTTTTCCTTCCTCGGATTCACTAGCTTCTTGATGTTCACACAGACTACTGGGATACTGTTTGCATTTGTGTCTAATATACAGTCTGAGATCACTGAAGGATAACTGTGTACATCTAAGTACATCAAGACCCATCTTCAGTGTTTTTTCACTTTACAATCGTATTCTGTGCCAGGGTACTATGGTTTTATACTTATTACATTTTTGGAGTATTTGAGCCATCCCATGGGGGGGGATGGTTCATCAAGCCAGGCAAGGATAAAAACTAGATGCTACACAGGTTCTGGAATAAATAAGACTGCTTTACTGAAGTGCTGCTCCAAAGCTACTTAGCCCTTGATCTCAGGGTACCAGTTTAGGTGAGGACACCACTGTGCTGACCCAGGTATATGAATGCCAACAGCAGTTCCTTTAGGACCTGCTTGGGACCTCTAAGTTGTTCTGTGTTGAGATGTCAAGGCATATGGGACTGAAAAAGGAGTGTTCTGTTTGACTGGCTGAGGACATAGCAAATATAAAACCATGTTAAGTATAGGATGAAAAAGGATTAGGAAGGGCAAGCAAGTGAATTTCAAATGACTTGGCAGCTTCAGAGTAGTCACCAGAGCTTAAAAATAGCTACTTAAAGCTTTTGGGGAAGATTTATTTTACATTACTTTAATTAAACTGTGGCTATTTCTGGTCCAACACAGAACTTCCGTGTGTAAGTTAACAGACTGAAGTACAGGGAGTGTTCACAGCTTCTCAGCCAGCCTTAAAAGAAAAATAAAATACTTTGATGCCTGGGGTAAAATTTCTCCCTTCCAGCTCTGTGGCTGTTTTGATTTTGGCAGACATTTTTGTACACATTTATAGCTAAAAATATGGATATGAGTAAAGTTCAGTATTTGCTATTATATTTCAAGTATTTCCTTGAATGCTGTCGTAAGATTAAATCTCTAGATGACAAGCCAACGTCTAATCAATAGAGACAGAGAATAAACTTCAATGAAATGGTCATTCCAGATTTGTACATATTTAAATGTTTTTCTCTATTCTCTGAAGCACTGAAGCTGCACCCTGTCAAAAACCGGACTGCTGAACAAATGAATTACTGATTTAATTTGCTATGGCAACTCCTATGTACCTAACCCAGCTTGCCCTGATTTTTCTCATCAAAGGAGGGTTCTAATGTCAGTACCATTGTGTTTTCTCTGGTGATTTCTCCATATCAACATACTGGTAAATTGCAGACTTCACAAGCTGTCTGTTTTTGTCTGGGATGCACTCATGCTTAAAGGTCTGGGACACATTAACATTCCTTTTTATATTCTTCTTTCATAATTGACACAACTCTATTGTTGGTTCCACTATTCCTCTGTTTCTTCACTTTTACTTGTGTAAAATTGCTGGATATATGACTATTGCAGGATTGCATTATTCCTATACAGAATACTTGTACTACTTTACAAAATCCAAAGGATTATATAAGTATTCTGACCCATTACTAGTCTGTAGAGACAGTAATTTGATTTTATTTTTACCTTTGCAATTTCTCATCATTCATCAGTGGAACAAGTAGTTACTTTCTCTATATCACGGTGGGGTTTTTTGTACTCTATATTTTATGTGTTCTGAGATGTGATAGGGATTCATCTGACTGATCAATCTTTTATATTTATTTGCAATGAAGTGTGCTTTTTATCCATTATTCTTGCTATGTTCTTTGCCTTGCTTTATTTATGTTCTGCCTGACTATACTGTTACTCTTCTGTCTCAAGCTCCAGTTCTTTTTTGGTTTGTCCTGATATTTTAGGACCAACCACTTATTATAATAATATTTTGCAAGTAGGAAATTAAACTTTGATTACCTAGTTATAATAAGTTGAAAACATATGAATCTACACATCTTAATTTCCATTAATGTTATCATAGCCCTTCAGTCCTTATAAAGAACATTTCTGAGGTTTTGAAAATGCTTTCCTGGAAGTTTTTCTGGCAGTATCTCTGCAAGTATTACAGAGTGTACTATTGGTTTTGACATATCTTGTCTGCGTCTCCCATAATTCATTTAAGATAAAACATGTTTTTGTTGTATTCAGTTCTATGCTGTTCTATTTATTTACTTACACTGAAAAGGAAGAAGTGCAGGGCTTTTCTTTCTGAGATCCTTTTCTTTGTGATCGCTTTACTTTCAAGACATTGATATGCCTGGTTTTGGGGCCTTGTCCTTGTGGATCTTTTACAAAAGAAACACCCGTAGTGTTTTTATTTATACCTTACAGACTCAATCACATCATACACATGAGACATGGTCTTTCAGTGGAATATTTTGGTTTTTATTTAATATAAAACAAAACTATATTAGACCTTTATTAAATCTCCTTATTTCTAAATTTCTAGATTTCTATGGTTTTCAGGCAGCCAGAAGAGTCACTTGGGTCTACCAGAAAGAATCTTTCTGCTCTCTGTCAGTGATACTCTGTCTTCAATAATGGCCATTTCTATGCATACAAAATAACAGCTCCTCAGATTTAGACCTCTGTCCTTATTTTGTTTATGTATCTATCTTGAGAACAATAGCTCTTCAGCTGTATGTTTAAAGTTATCAGAGAAGTCCACTATAATTCCAAGTTCTTTTTTATTGTCATGTAGGTCAATAGGACTGCTCTCAGTCCAGAGACTCTTTCTGTTTTCTTCCCTGTTTTTGTATTACTCTTCAAAAGATTCCTCTCGGGCGCAAGAACTCTGTCAGTGCTAACCAACACAGTCCATTAATGTGAAAGCACAGTGAGGAGGTGGAAGGCTGAGTATGTATTGAGAGAAGTATTCTGCCTCCTTTCTCTGTTATTCACCAAGAAGAGACTGAGGAGACTGCCGTGGTCTCACTTTTCTGTCTGGAGCTCTCAGAGCTCTTCAGCCTTGAAGATGAATTATGCACTGAAGTGCTTTCACTGATCAATCTTTGCAACAACACAAAAAGATGACAAACAGCAGTGAATAGAATTTGTAGAAGGTAATGCGCCTATGAGTTTACAGTTAGTGGCCAAAATTTAAGTCATCCTTCCTGTGGCTTTTTCTTATTCATGTATAAAAGCAAATGATATATGAGTCAGACACATCTGTGTAACTTCACAAAAACTCCACTGAGCTTGCACATATATGCAGAATAATAAATGTTTCTCCTGATACAGTCAGGTGCTGAATGCCAACAGGACAGAATGTCTTTAACGTTGTACTTCGGTAGCTCTACTTACACATACTGAATGGTGTGACAGTGCCACTTGATCACCCACCCAAGATCAAAGGCATGTGGTTGTCACTGGCAACCTCCCAGAGGTTTGCAGTGGTGGTTTTGGGGGTGTATCAGTTTAGTTCTCAATGTTGTCAATACATAAATGTATCTATTTCTTAATTATAGTAGCTAAGCTTGAGAGAGATACATTATTTTTTTTCTATAAATTAGAAACATGTACTTTCTAAAGTATGTTTCAGTATCAGATGTGAAAGTTAGCATTGGAGCTTTACAGTAAGATTCACAGAATCTCTTCTTCCAGATTTTTTTTTTTTTTTTTTTAAGAGAGGGCACATTACATCAATTTGGGCCCAGAAGTTCAAATCCTAACACAAACTGGTCATGTACAACAAAGTTAACCATGTTTTGTGTCTTTGATTGCAAGATTACAAAATCCATACCAAAATTTGGAAATAAAAAGATCAAGAAAAAAATATTATTAAATTAAAATGGAGTAGGTTTTCAGGACAGATGAACAGATTTTTTGGACTCATTACTTTCAGTTTGAGTCTCTTACTCTGTCAAGAGCTTGTTTCATCATAAAGAAGTCTAGACTTGTTAAAATTTGAAGTGATCTATAAGAAAGTGGCGGACATGTTCTTGATTTTGACACAAATTTTAAGACATCAGAAAATAAAAGTTGGGAAAATTGTAGCCTTTTTTGACAGTTTTCAGGTGGAAGAAAAGAAAACATTCAGTCAAAGATACTTTGGGCTGACGAGTTTGTAGCAACAGTTTTTGCTTTGGCTCCTGACTCTCTTCCCAAGTCTGAAAATTGCATGTTGCTGAGTGGTCAGTGTCCCTCCTTTCCATTACAACAAGAACTTTTATCCTAAGGAAAAAAGGTGATCACAGAAGACATACATAAGTGCTTCAGAAGTCTTTGCTTGTGAGCATACCTTTTATACAACTACAGCAGAACACAACAAACCGTAAGCATTTTCATTCCTCACATCAGTGATTAAAATAGACTTTCCTTGACTTGCCCAAATCCTACAACTCTTAAGCCAGGCACACTGCTTTTTAATACAAGAGATAGCATCTCGATGGATAGTTTTTCTTTCTCTCTTCTTAAGGGGACTACTATCTTTCCAGTGTTGGCACCATCCTACCTATACATCAACTCTCTTATCTTCTCCATTTGTATAGTCACCACATGAGCAGCCTGACCATAAAACTTGTATTCTGCAAGACACTGAACTCCTACTTTCAAGCCCTAGTTTCATATCAGAGCTATTCATAACAACTACTATTTAACTTCAACGAGCTTATAAAATCCTCTAAAATCCTATATATCAGGAAAAAAAAAAAAAAAAAAAAGATTCCCCACAGCTGCAGCTATCAGCAAAACAAGCAATTTAAGAGTTTATGGTGCACACAGCTGAGTGATGAGAAAGTCTGTGCACTGGTCCATGCTAATACATAGGCCTATGCTAGTCTAAGTAAGCTTCTGGCAAGGATTTGGCATTTTTATAGCTCTTTTTGGAAGTGCTTATAGCTGAGACATAATTTCAGACTGGACAGAGCTGGATGGACAGTTTCATCTCATCATATTGACGTACACAACTATTGGTCTCAGTCAAAAAGCTTATAGAGAATGGAGACAGTAAAGCAGAAAGAATCACATTTCAAATGAAATATTGTCCTTTTTCACATTATTCCAGAGCTCACTTTTGTAAAAAAGTAAAGGGAAAAAGGAATGAATCACCTTCACACTATTTCATTCAACAATTAGGCCTAATTTATAATATGTAATCTTTGGACCATTCATTTCCCATTTTATTTATGGGCTTTTTTTATCCAGTTTTCATTTTGCTGTATTTCTTATATTACATCAATAAGTGTCTGTCTGAAGTATTACCATTGTCTCTCTGTCCTTTTTGAACCTCTTGCCAACATTCTTCATCTTCAACTATTGTTTATATCCTTTCAGTATTTTCCTCAGCTGAGCTCACAGCTCAGAAATTTGCTAAGCAGTATTATTACTGTGTCCATATCTCAGAAACATAAGAAAGTGCTGATGGAGTGCACTATTTGCTAGAAGGGCAGAACATATCATGTTCCTGTGACTTCAGCTGTGTATCTAATGTTTAAATGTCCTGGCAAAAAAAAAAAAAAAATTAAAAAAAAAAATAAAAAAATTGAATGCATGTGTCTCAATTTTGATTTCACTGAGAAAAACATTACCTGCATCACCACCTGGTGATTTTAACCACAACAGAGTGACTGAAGTATATGTAAGCCCTGACTAAGTTGCTACTCTGATTCTGCCAAGGCCTTCAGTTTTTGTGAAATTTAAATAGAATTGTTTGGATATACTTCTACTGTGTCCACTCAAGTAAAAAAGAAGAAGCTTATCTACACCACTTCATGTATTTGCAAGGTCAGAAAATACCCATCTCCAAATACAAAATCTCAAAAATTACAATATACAGTCCAAAATAATGTAGAACCTTGTTCTCTTTTTCCTGGAACACCGAATCTATCTGAAAGAAGTTTCCTTCTCATTGCAGATAATGTATGAATGTATGTAGATAATAAAATATATTATTTAGTAGTTTGATAGATTTGTTTTTCAAGTGAAACATAAAAGTTGAAGTGGATGAATATCAAAAGAGCTTTCAGCTTTACAAAGGCTGAATAGCAAAGAGATATAGGGCAAAGTAAAGACATTCTAAATAACTAGCTGCAGCAATTCACGTATTCAGCTCAGCTTGTAAAGTACCCTCAGGTAGGGTAGGCCATGTCCTGTGTTTTGCCAAAAAGGGAAGGTGTTTAAGTGATGTAAGCATGACTACTTCCTCTAAGAAAGATCAGCTTGAGAACAGCACTCCAGGCTGAAGAATAAGGTAAAACGAATTAACTATGTGACCTCTTTTCTAGCTTCTGCTCCCTGGACAACACATCCATCTGTAGGACTGTATTGATTCCTGGATAAAAGTGTATTACCACAAAAGCTGTGGTAGGTTATATTACCTGTGCAAAATTTCATTCCTTGAGGAATAAATAATTCAATGTTGAGTCGGGGTTTACAAACCAGATGTTTTCAGTGATGCTATGTTCACATTTGTAGAGGCATCACCCAAAAAGAAATGAAGACAGTTGGCTAACAAGCTTCAGAGTTTCCCATCAATTTATTTGTGCAATAGATTTAACAGTCATCCTGTGCCTTAGTATAGGGAGACAGTAAACAGAAAATATTCACCAAGAAGCAATAAAATGCAAAGGAAGTAATCCTTTTCCAGAATCCTTCTTCAGCTTTCTAAAAGTTATTTTCAGGTTGTTTTATGGGCAATAAAATCTTTATAATACTCCATTCTCTCACAGATAGCTCTTTAGGTTTAAGTATGAGCATATAACAATGAAATATTTAACAACAAACTGTTTGTTAATGGACCAGCTCTGTGGTAGGCCTGAAGCTTGGAGCATATCTAATGAGAGGATCTACTTGTGTGAAACTGCAAGACTAGTAAAGGGAGAGAAGGGTCTTGTAAAAGTTTTATACTAACCTGCTACAATGATAGTCTATATACGCAAAAACATTTCTTAATATGAATACTAAGTATTTGCATAGTGGGTTTCATTTAATTTGGAAATTCATTTCCTTCTTTTGAATTTTCTAAGTTCTTGATTTTGTAGTATATCACAAACCAAGAAGAACCTAGAGTAGTTTGGTATCTTATTAACACAGTTGTTCTAGTGGTGGTTGAATAATATCAGTACATTTCTGGGTAATTTAACATTGCAAATAATTGCGTTATATCAGTATAGTATTTATGTGACTTTTGTTTCAGGAAACCTCTGTTCTGTTAAAGATTTAAGTTTATCTCATCTAGAATCTTTTAGAGAAAAAGAAATGCTTTTAATCTTTATTTGCTTTCTGTAATTTTGTCTTTAAATATTTTTTATTTCCATGTTTGCAAAGAATTAACTCTCAAATTCATAACTTCTTTAGGAACATGCTACTAAATTCTTCTTATAATGATTATGACATGAACAGAAAATGATGAAGAGTATATAAAGGTATGTCAAAAACAAAGTGTGTACTTTGACTGTACGATTTTCAGCTGCTACCTAATAGCTAAAGATACTCAGAGTAAAGGTAAACATTTTAGATTTAATTACAAAAACATGTTTCATATGTTTACGTGTATAATAATCCTTCAACATTTATTCCCTCTGCTGTAGAGTTTTCCATTTACATGATTCAACTTAAAGCATACCCTAATTTTAGTAATTCATTTTGCACAAAAGTATTTTAAAAGTGAAAGTACTGCTTTCACTATCAAAATGAACAAAGCAGTAGAATCATGAGAGTGTTTTACTGTTTCTGATCAACCCTTCAAATGTACTTTGATTCACATTTCAGAGTAGCCTGGGATGCAAACTAGGGTCTTTTGGATTAATCTAAAATGGAAGATGCACTCCAGGGGTACCTTTAATGTTCTCTAACCACTCCCAGGCATTGAATCCATGGGATCAGACTAGAAACCACCTGAAATAATAATCCTTCTAAATGTTTATGGTGTGAATGTCAGCTCCTTAGTGCCATCTGCTTCTCTGCGGATACAGCCCTGTTCATCTGCACTACTTGTTAATGTAGGCATCATTATATTTCCATCTTATTTCAGCTCACTTGCCTCCACGGCCTGAGCAGCTTATTTAAAGCATGTACAGGGTTTCTCTTTTCTGTAGTGGTTTAGAAATGTCACTTGACACAAAATAAACCTTTATGAACTTCTTCCTTCATCACTTTGGTCCTCTAGACAATTGTGGTGGGTTGACCCTGGCACGGCACCAGGTGCCCACCAAGCCCTTCTATCACTCCCCCCAACCCCCGTCAGCACGGCACGCAGGGAGAGAATAAGAC
>WTSP01007594.1:21246-31338 GCA_025331215.1 Actenoides lindsayi
GGCGGGGGGGGGTGGTGGGCGCGCGGGGGAGCGCGGGATAAATGCAGTATTAAAAATAAGAGGAAAAAAGGAAATATGTACTATATGAGGAAAGCAACCATGAATCATTTTCTCAGAAAAACCTTGCTAGAACATTTATGCCCTTTCAGCAACACATGTATATATAGGATAAGGATTTTTATCTGAATTGGGAGCATCATTGTTACCATGAAAAAGTTTAATCACCAGAACTGATTACTATACATTTATGTTACTGTGATAGTATCTTCTGTATCTGTGAGGCTATTTGTTTTTTATTAAGTGTCAGGGCTCTGGAGTTAGAAGACAGTCTCTGTTTTCATGTAAGACACAAGCCAGACCCATCTTAACCTGGAAGTAATGTGTAAAGAGGAAAGAAGCATGTATATCAAGTATAAAACAGCTTTCACACTTGTAGGGTATAAGCTGTCTTTCGGTCCCATCTTTATACAGTAACTTGTACCATGGATTCTGCTCCAATAAGGTCCTAAGTTTCTATTACTGTGTGAATATGTAGCAACAACAGCCAAAATGTTTTACAACCACACTGCACCTGTTTCATGACAGAAGTTATAGAACAATTTGTAGAATTGGAAGTGGTATCAGTCAGGGTTTAGAATTATTGTGAACATCAGAAATTAAGAATCACTGTGCTGGAGTTCAGCTTTAGAAATACCAGCCAGCATTAGTAACTGGTGTCAGCAGTTCTATAATATCTATAAATATGTATGTCTCTATGTGCATGTGCACCCACAAATATATCTATATATCTTTAGATATCTATAGATATATAGCTATATCTCCTGTAGAGACATACTCAGGAAAAGCTGTTAAGTAGGAGGGTGAGTTTAGCAGGACCGGAACAAGCACTCATCCCTGTTCTGTCAAAATAATGTACCTTCCACTACATTCTCCTTGTAAAGTATTTTATAAAGCAGATATTTATTCCTTTGAAACATTTGCCAAAACTCCTTTGACATTTTGATTCCTATGTTGCTTACCTCACCCTAGGCTGAGTATAAACCATAACATAATTTCTTAAATTAGGCTGACATATGGCACTCCATTGTTTCTGGTTACTACTACCACAAAAAGACATCAACTGCTTTGAGGTTTTAATACACGGTTATAAAAACTGAATGCATTACTGGCCTGTACTTTGCACAGGTTTTGTGATCTCAGCTGATCCTAAAGTGTGTAAAACCCTGAGATTCTGATGGGCATATCTGTCTTGTGCCAGCCTTCTCTGCTACACCCCAGTGAGGAGAATTGACCCAAAGAATATAATATATCTGTGCTTATCTTTATAGTTTGTTTACTCTGTACACAGAAAAGCTCAGAAGAGCTTTGTTTCCACTAGCAGTCCACCTGTTCAATTTTCCAATAAAGTCTTGGTTCTTGGAGAGCACATCTTGAGCCATAAATGCATTCAGAGGAGTAATTATGATACATCAGCAAACAGCCTAGTTAAAAACCCACAGATTAACAAGTGAATATGCCCTGCATTTATATGATCTTTCACCATTAAGGTTATCCAGTTTTTCCAGTTTATTCAGAGTTAGGAAAAACAGTTTTGTCAGCACCAAAAAAAACCCTTATTTCTTATGGCTGCCTCAATTTTTCTTGCATTTGATGTCTAAGTCATCTGTTCCCAGAGCTTTTCTTGAGTATTCATTATAGTAACTTCTTATGGTAATTCTCTGTGTCTAATAACATTAGACTTTCCTTCATCCAGGACAGATACGTACTGAATTTCTGTTTCATCACCTGTTTTCATGAAAATAGCAGTCTTTTAATGTCTTTCAAAAGCTCTTTTCTTCTGATTCATTTTCTTGAAATTGTTGACTGGGTTTCAGACTTGTTGAGTGGGGTAAACAGAGAGACAGACATGGTCATATAGGAATCATGTACGAAATAGAGCTAAAAATTGAAATCAGATAGGAGGCATGTATCTAGGCAGGAGTAGACAATAACATTGAGGCCATTAAAAAGTCAGACATGTGTCTCTGTTATTAATGATCAACAAAACAGACTCCTGCTCCCCTCCCACAGTGTTACCATTGACATCTGCTGCTCAGCAGCTTAGCATATTAAAGTCTGAGTGCCATTTTTGGAGGAACTGATTTCCAGAAGGAGAGGTGAACCTTGGGTGAAACAAAGCAAAATGTTTCCCATTGCCAAAACCCAAAACAGAATTTAATATAATTAACAAGCAATATAATCTGGCGTGTACAGCTCAGGAGGAGTTCTTCCTCCTACTTGTTGACTGGACTGTCTATTTTTATTACAAGGTCTTCAGGAGATACTGTCTTTCTGTTTGTGTTAGCAAAGTTCAAAGCACCGAGGTGCCTGATTTTATCTGGGGCTGAATGACGCCAAAAGATATATATGTTCTTTTTGTAATATTGAAGTTTTCCTTTTCTAGCACCTGTTTGACCTATTGAGAGCTGTAGTCCAGTGTACAGCTGTATCTGGGCTTGAGTACCAAGAGTATCTTGCTACCTCTGGACAACAGCACTGATTCCAGCACTAGTGCACCTTCTCATCTTCTACCACGTTATCTCCTGACTTTTCATATAACATTATTTTTCCATAATCCACTATTTAAAAGCATTCATGTTCATCATATTTACCCACACTTGGAACCCTCCCCAGACTGGTATTTAGGATACCTCTGCCCCCTTCACACCCCTACTATGGCCACCAGTGTTGTGCTAAGGGGAGCTGTCAAAAGCTCCCAGAGGGAAAAGGAATAGCCTGTCACTGTTTAAGGCCAGTACTAGCACCATAAATCCTCAAGAACTTCACATCCTTCTAAAAAGTGAGATCCTTCTGATAAGAAGTCACTGGGAAGATATCTGTGCTATCTACCTTATAGAAACTTGGATAGTATAATTTGAAATTGATTCTTTGTTAGTAGCTATATGGCAGGTGCTACTTTAATAGTTGACATCCTCAGTGATGATGTGAAAGCAGGGAAGTAGATATGACTATTATAAATTTCAATCTCTATAACAAACTAAGAGAAGGTAACTCAAAGATACCTAGGGGGGGAAAGGCAAAAATCTGATACAGTTTCCATGTCTTTTTACAAAGTGTTGATGTTCTGGTTTTAAGCAACAGAGAAACAGAGAAAATTACATATCATTAACTGAGTGGCCTTTTAAACAGAACATGTAATTATTTTTTATTTTCATTCCTTTTCTCTGTTTCATGAATTTGATTTCTCTGATACCAAAGTATAGAGATCTAAATAAGAAATATTGAATTTATTCAGAGAAGTCAACTTTGGACCTTACAAAAACCACAAGAATTGTTGCTGTGTAGATTTACAGGGCTCTTGTTTTCTTCATATTAGTTTTTATTTTATTTTTACCCTAGTTCACAAATATAAAACTTTCAAGGAACAGGGTCATCAGCTCTGTGTGAAATGTAAGCTCAGCAATTGCCTTTAGTTCCTCATTCCTCTGTAGGCAGAGAATTAATAAGCTAAGAGAAGAAAACGTTCAGACCTTGAAAATTATACAAGTCATTTGACAATGCAAATATTAGCAGATAAGAAGGAAACTTGGGTGTAAAGATGAGTTAAAATGCAAATAACTCAATAAAATAATTTATTAAGTAAAATGTTAACCCTCATTTCTGAGCTGAAAGAAAGATAATGGAAAAGTACCCCCAAAAAATTCCATAAGCCATGCCTACGCCTCTTTCTGTTGAATTCCACTACTTAGTCATCACATAAATCATAGAATGTCTGTAAAGATTTGGAGAGCACAGCAATCACACTATGCATGAAACCTGGCATATATAAATGATGTGTTTGCCACTAGGGCTACAGCTCATCTCCATAAACCTCATAAATTTTGGGAAGAAAGCACAAGAGAGGCTCCTATGTGATGTAAATTGGGAAAGATCTATTAATGCAGTGGTGCTGGGCTGATTTACACCATCTGACGAAGCAGACTTGCTTAGCCATTGACTACACACTGCCACTAGTGAACAGAAAGACACAGACAAACTGCAGCTAGGACTCACCACAATTCATTGGATTCCTTAAGAAGTCACAATTTTAGGTACATAGTCCCATTATAGATAAATTTAGAGATAGATTTATCTAGGAAATGCCAGCAAGCTTCAGATATATAGGTATAGATAGCTATAGATATAGACAACATTTCTTAATTCTAATCTTAGCTACACTGCTGGAAATCCAGCTGAATTTGGCTGACATTTACACAGTTGATTTCAGCCACGGTACCAGAAATGGGAGAGAAACTTCAGAAATAGCTGGTGAAGAGAAAGGGTTTTCCATCCACATTCTCCTTTTTATTCTGGGAAGACAAGTTACCTCAGCATGTTTCCCATGCACAAGCCTTAAGCACTACATATATATCCACACTGCTGATGCAGCACCTCCATCATGCCTGCTTTTCCTGCAAGAATAACCTGTTGCAGAGACACATCAGGTTTCCAGTACAGTGAAGAGTCTGCTGTTATCTTCTCTCTCAATGAGCAGGGAAGGTCAAAGTATGCTCCTTTGCCTTTGACTCACTTCTTCAGATACATAGCTCATGCTTTCAAAAGAAAATCTTCCTGGCTTTTCTTTGCCTCTAGTTCCACAGACATCTCCAAGTACCCACAGGTATCGCATCTACTTCCTTCCTAACCTCTCTGCAGGCTATAATCTTCTCCTAAAATACGAGAAATTACACAGTGACTGTTAGAAAATCAATGCAGATTTTGAGTCACACCAAATTTTTCCATTTCAGCAGATGTTTATAAAAAGAGCTGCACATATTTATGCAACCACAGTAACATCACTTAAAGATTTCAGGGAAATTATCTGTTTATGTTTTCTAGGTAACCTGTATGGTTTTTCATTTTTGGTTGGTTTTTTTTCTGTCTGGCTACTGATTCTTTCAAAGCATTAAGCCAGCTTCTGGCTCCACATAATGTTTAGTTTCTAAGTCACTAGACATCATTACATCCTCAATATTTAACTCTTCAAAAGTCTTGATTTTATCAGCCATATTTACTTGGTCATAACTATTTATAGGTTATATTTCTGAGTTCAGGGACACATTAGACCTAAGCCACAACCCAAGCAGAGCTCTAGTAACCCATCAAAGCCAGTATATTATGTCTGACATATAAGTTACCCACACTTCCTGTCCACCTGCCTCATTTCTGCTTGGTTAAGCAAACATTTGAGTGTGTAGTGGAGTGTGCTGAAGTGTCAGAACTACTGAGGGTTACATATGTAAAGTACACCACCTGATATGGCCCTTTCTTCCTACAAGGAAAACCTTATTGCAGCCTACATATGGACTTAGCTTTCCTGCATGACACCAGTCCTGGTTCATGTCTTCTCTGGGTCTAAGAGAAGACTCTCATAATTTAGGACACAGCAGAGCCAGTGGGCCAGCAGATACACCTCCCTTTAACTTACTGTACTCTTCTGTTTCCTGTCCACAAAAGCAGTTTGCCACAGGAACCTGCCCACCATAAATCCACCAGTGGCAGGCTTCACGCCTTGCATGGCACCAATAGTCCATCAAGACTTGGAAGTTATATGGGAAAACTGAATGACTGACTGGCTTTCCAGTAAGCAAACAAGAGTTAATTGATTTTCACAATTTCCATCCTTCCTTTGTCAGCTATGGCTCTTTGGAGTTTAAAGCTGAACTTCATTGTTTACTTGATATCTGTCATCTTCACCAGAGAGACTTTCCCTATTGTCCCACAAACATGCAGTGTTTTCAGGATTTGCAGTCAAGCATTTATCCTTCTTCAACCAGGAATTTGTCTCAGGTATCAGTAATAGATAGCTAGACATTAGAAACAGCTATGCTGTTTTTCAAGGCTTTACATACAAATCGTGCTGAGGAGAGACCTTCCATCAGTACTTACCAAGTATATAGTGTATACATGCTGTACACTACATAAAACTATATCTACATAATTTTACATAAATACATTTAAATATGTATGAGTGTAATTCTTAAAGTGAACAATCACAAAATGCCATGATACAACACTTGAATCCCTTTAATAATTGCCTTTAACTCTTAAACAGTTCAATGTGCTATGATCTGTTAGGAAACTTCTGACCTACACAGATATTATTACGTTCATTTTAATAAATCTCAGATAAAATTCTGATGGATGTAGTAAGAAATAAACATCAATTTTCACAGTTGAACAGAATAAGAATAAGAATAAAAGAGTGAAAATGATGTGTTAGAGTTTATTCAGGCAATTTATTATGCTAAGAACAGTTCCAAAGTATTTAATTAGTGAAGTCCATAAAAGATGTCCAAATAAATTTGTTTTAATTGATTTGTTACATGCCTAGTTTATCAAGAACAATCCAATGGAACGTTATTGTTAAATTAATAATACTAAAAAACAAACAAACAACAAATTTGGTTAGCTTACTGGAAATTTTACACATTCTATAAAGGGGAACTGCTCACAAAGAAACAGAATTTCTTGTCTGCAAACACAAGCTTTAAAGGGAAAATTAGGTGTATACTTTGTATCTTAAGTAAATGGCATGGAGACAGAATGCCATATATAGTAGAAAAGTTATTGTTATCCAAGGCTGCAAAAATCTCTCCTGCACAGTCAGTCATTAAACAGAGATTCAGTATATATAAACTCCACATTCTTGCAAGGAGATCAAAGGCAATGTGGTGAACGCAGAATTGCCTACCTACTTTAACATCATACAAATGAGCCGAAGTGCCCTTGGCAAAGAATGCAAAGTCATGCCAGCAGAATACAGATTTAATACTGCTGTAACCAGGTATTCTATTAAAGCTGCAGTGAAGCGTTTGGATGGACAGAAAATTCTGATGAGCAACATTTAAAACAATGATTAGTATGTATTGTTTGTCCAGTAAATTGATTTGCTATTGTGCTGAGGAAAGACCTATCAGAACACCATAAAAAAAATAGTTTATTTTGAGAAAGGCACTGAAAACATCTAGGAGGGAGCTAGGAGACATAATTCATTGTCCTGGTTTGAGTGAGAACAGAACTAATTCTGTTCAGTGACTTTACTTTTCAGCTCAGTTCTTCTAATTGACTGCACTTTCTGAAGTTAGCAGCGTGTTTCCACAGGCAGTGTCTGTTTCTAGCAGTGACGACACCCCACGTTTAGAGTTAGTACCAAGGATTATTGTGCAGACCAAGGTCACTGCTGGATCTTGTGTGCAGAAAGTAAAAAGCTGCACCTGCAGGGAGGAGCAGACAGGACAGGTGATTCTAAACTGACCAACAAGGTATTCCATCCCATATATGTCATATTCAGTATAAAGCTGAGGGATCACAAGGGTCTTGGCTCTTCTTCTGGAATCTTCCTTGTTTCTTCTATGGCCATCATCTGAGAAGGACTCTCCATTCTGCCTCTGATCCTGATTTGTGTTTTCCTGAATTCAGTACCAGAATCCAGCTCCTGAACCCAGTTCCCATATGCCACTGGGCCCAGTCTGGGAATTCCCCAGTGCCTGCTTCACAGCATCAGTGGTGATGGTGACATAATTGCCATCAGGGGGTTGGGCTCGATACTGGTTTTGTATATATTTGTATATATTCCATTATTATTATTATTATTTTCATTAAAGTTGTTCTAGTTTCCTTTCCCAATTGCTAAGTCTCTCTCCCTTATTCCTTTTCTCTTTCCCTTTGGAGAGGAAGGAGGGTTAACAGAGAGCATCTATTATAGGTCTAGCAGACTGCCCTGACCCTAAAACCTTGATATTCATTAAAATTTTGCTTCTGAGAAATTCTTAGCCGGGAGAAATACCAAGCAACAGGAGAGTCTTTTTTTCCTCTTTCTCATCACTGTGTAAAGTGATAAGACCTAAAAAGTGGCAGGGCTAAAATAAATAAATAAATAAATAAGCATATACAGCACTTTGTCTCTAATTCAAGACAAATCTCATTCTCATTTTTAGTCCTCCCTAGTCAAGAAATGTCATGAGTTTAAATCAGTCATTGGAGGAAAACGGTAATACTCTTTTTGATTTTATCATCTTGTAACATACAGATGACCATTGTTACTACTATTAGATGTAAAGCCAGGTAAAAGTTCTTAAAATGTTAAATAAAGAAATTATTTGAATGATGGACTGTAAGAAATGCATTGAGCAAATGTAAAACAAGGACAAACACAATAACTTTTCCCTTGATGGAGATTGCTTGATTTGGATTTAATTTGTCCAGAAACAGAACAATTAATTTACATTTTCGAATTATAAACTTCAAACAGCTTTAGCAAAATAGATATTTAACTTTTTACTTTAAGAAAAAAAGTCCAAATTTATTTTTAAAGAAGAAGTATTATTGATGGAAAAATTCTATTCAGCACTATTAATAATGTATTCCAAAGTCACAGTATCAATTTTGAGCACCTTAGGAAAAAAAAAAAACTAGTAGTCAAATTGTTGAATTTCTTGGTGTGCTCTTTTCAGCATTTTTTAGAAGTCATGAGATTTTGCTCACTTGATCATGTTGACTGGGCAATTTTAACTTATTGTTTCAAAAAGTATGTCTTCAACCATACTACTCTGAATGTCTTCTGAGGGTTATCTTCACATGTTCTACCAGGAATTTCTGTAAATAACTTCTGGGTTATCTATCATAAAAAAAAGTGCAGCAACAAAATAACTAAAAAAAAAAGAAAAAAACATGGAATCAAGAAAACATATCCTCTGACTCAATAACTGCATGGATTGTACATATGCATATATCCAAAGAGGAATATTGTCTTCACATTTTCTTGTTTCCAACAGCTTCCTTTCTCTGCTCCTCACAGTCTACTCATTTTCTTTCAAATCCCTTATGCCTCACTGATGAAATGACCTCAGGTCCTTGGACTTTTCTGAGGACCTATCATGTGGACAAGACTTTTACAGGGATTAAAGTTATCTGATATGCAGGCTGTACATAAGAAAATATAGCAATTTCCATAAGATTAAAAATATTAATCCCTGCAGGCATTCAGAATTGCCTGTCACATGATTGTTGGTCCTAGTATTCTCAAATGAACCTTTTAATGTACAGTAATAGCTTACTGTGCTACTATATAAATAAACAGATAGATTAAGACAAATACTTCTCCTTTTGCTCTGGTAACAACTGTACAAAATCACTACCAGTGCCTAGATCACTTTATTGCTATGAAGCATTTTAACAAGTAAAATAATGATATGGGATAAAAATAGTCTTTAGTTATCTCTAAAATGAATTTGCTGCCCCATAAACCATGATAGCCTTTTACACTGACCAATTAACTCAGAGTACTACTGTGAGTGCCTGTACCTATTTTTGAAAGTCAGGGTGCAAAACTATTATAGAAAGATGCAAAGAGTAGGTACAGGTAACCTTAGTAGCTGAGAAGAAATGGGTGGAAAATGGGAAAGAAAACCCTGACTAAACCCTCAGTTAATTTATTTTCACAGTATTTTTTACTGTCTCCACCCATAAGAAAAACTGAACTGTCACTATGTGCATGCATGAAGCTCAGAAGCACTTACATTTCTGCACAAGCATTGCACACATTTTCTCCCTGCTTTTTCAGAAAGGTCAGAAAACAAACGAAAGTTTTGAAAATGTAAGTTTCAATTAAGGGTACTTTAAACTTTTGAAATTACTTTTTTAGATATTTTTTCTGACGTTTTCACTTGTAATCTGTGACTTCATAAGTGGTACATGTATATAATACATATATATGTTAAAGTAAGTATGTACAATGTATAGACAGTGCATTTAGTGGGAGAATCCTGCAGAAATTAACAAGAGCTTTGTCACTGGCCAGTGTAAAATTGGCATTTCATCCTGTATATTTCATTCTGGCATTGAACTCCTGACCTTCTATGTTCATATATGATGATGAAAAAGATTACATTCAGAATGCAAAAAACCTGTTTACTTCCTATGACTGAATTAAAGAAAGAGAAAAAAAAAAGGGGGGGGGGGGGGGGGCGGAAACTTTTTAAAAACAAAAAAATCAGTAAGAAACAAATGCCCACTCATTCAGCTACAGAAAAAAAGATGAGTTTCAAAGAG
>WTSP01007595.1:0-22533 GCA_025331215.1 Actenoides lindsayi
ACGGAGCGGGGGAGAGGCGGAGAGGGGGGGTGAGGCGGTCGAGGGAGAGGGAGAGGGGGGAATTGGCCAAGTATGAGAGTTTTCAGCACACAAAATAAGTTAAGAATTCTATGATAAACAGCTGATGAGAATAAAAGTGCTAGTTCAAACCTCACCATGTACAAAACTCACAAAAGGAATAGACAAAATGTGAATTATTCTAACTATGTAAAATTCTTTGGTGAGAATACTGTGGCATGCCATGTTGCTCAAATTCAAATACTTCCTGTTTAAATCAATCTTTATTATCCACTAAAGTGTTTGGGATTGATCAAAACAGCTGGCAGTGCTTGGGAAAATGTATCAGGTGTATATGAGCTACTGGCCTTTAACATGGTTCATTAGAGTATGTCCTGAAATCCTTTTTGCTTCATATAGGACACACAAGTCATCCATCAAATGGCTGGCAAGATGGCTGTCACATAGCAACTATAGTAGTGATATAAGCAGAAATGTAGCACTTCATTCCTTTTTTTTTTGTTTCTTTTTTTCCCCTTATGGGAAAATACGTATTGATTTATTTCAAATTGTTTGGAATCTGAGAGGTTTTCTTTCTACACACGGGAGTTATTAATTGAAGGCACTAAAGTATAAGCTTTTAACATGAATTAAATTCTCATGGAATGTAAGAACTATTGGTCTGAAAAAAAAAGTTATGGCAAACACAGGGTATTTCTTGGCTCTAAAAAATAGAGATCATTTGATAATACTGTCCTGGTAACTATGTAAGATTTAAAAAGATTGGTTGTAGCAAGTATTACACACTGGTATATTTTCAGTAATCCCAGTATTCTTATGAGGTTTGAGTTTTAACATTGTTTTTATTTTGAGCATTGTTGGTGGTCAAGCCCAGACAATAGCCAATCACCCACATGGCTGGTCACTCATTCCCCTCTTTCCCAGGACTGGGTGAAAACAAAAGGAAGCTGAGAAGACTTGTGGATAGAGATAAATGCAGTTTCATAGGTGAAGCAAAAGCTGTGCACGCCAGCTAAGTGAAATAAGGCATTCATTCACTACTGCCATCAGTAGACAGGTGCTTAGCAACTTCTTTGAAAGCAGGGCTTCATCATATGTTAACAGTTACATGGGAAGACAAACACCATAACCCTAAATGTCCCCCCGTTTCTCCTTTCCCTGAGCTTTTATTGCTGAGCATGATGTCATATGACATGGGATATCCCTATGGTCAATTTATCAGCTGTCCTAGATGTGTCTCCTCCTGGTTTCTTGCTCACCCCCAGCCTACTTGCTGACAGAGTGGGAAAACGTGAAGAATATTAACTCCATCCCAGCCAGATGCCATACAGCCATATAATTACCTTATAAGGCTGTTTACTATGTTAGGTGAGCTACCATTTCCTCTGTCTTTTTTCCCTCAGATTACGTAGTGTTTAACTAAGTGTTAATGATAAGTTCATGACAATGATAATAAAAGTTCACCTCTTCAATGCAGTAAAATAAATGGATCATATTCACCGTTTTGCATTGTGTTACAAGGCAGTGAAGAGTATTAGACACAAACTGGTGAAAGTGTCTTAGAACCTAATGCATGCTGAATAGCAAAGCCATTGGAAGTATTAACATTGACCTGAGAGTCAGCTGGATCAGCACCTATTTAGAAGTTCACATAACTGAGGAAAAATTGTTCCTAGATTCATATACCTACTCGGAGCAGAAAAGAGGTGTATCAAACTTTTTGGGTTTTTTATTGTTATTTGGATTAATTCTTGGTGTATTTTTTTTTTTCTGATTTATTCAGTGCTAGTAGTTGTTATGGTAAGCTGAATGATATCTGTAAATAGTTATTTCTGAAGTTACAACAAATGTCAAATTATATCAAACTTTGTGATAGAATCTTTTATAACATAACTCCTGAAGGATTCTGGATAACATAGAGTGGGGCAGAGAAATATGCTACAATCATATAGAATCATGAAAAAGAAAAGCTAAAAATGTCTCATACCCTGTTCTGGATAGCCAGCATGATGATATCTTAATAGGTCAGCAAGCTGACCACAATCTTAGATGAAGCTAACTGTATGAGGCAGCACAATATTTTGTAATACACATATGTATTCAATCTAGCAGAGAAGGAACAATGTATTTACCTTCTAATGCTCCCCATTTTAGTCTCTGAACATTAAAGAAGCCTGGGGAACCATTTGGGGAGCATAAGATAGTTATCATAGGTTTTCATTGTAAAAAGAGGTTTCTGATTCTGAAATTTAAATATAAATTTTATTTAGGACATACTCAGACAAGCAATTCCAGTTTAACTGAAACACTTCTGAAATGACTTTTTTTTTTTTTAAAGGAAACCATTTTGACAGAATTGGGTTAAGAAGTAATTGCACATATGGTTCTTCTGGCAGATGTGAAGAGTTTCTTACCTCCAACAGGAAAGAGTAGCGAAAAGCAGCTGGTAAAAGCAGAGGATGATGACCTCTTAGCCTAGAACAGCATGCTTAATTGTTGTCCTGTGGTAGGCATTTCAAAGTGCATTTAGATATAGAAACTGGTCTTCTGAAGAAAAAGGAAAGGCAATAAGGGGTTGGATTTTAACTTGGTACTGTGGTTAATGTTCACTGTGGTTTGGTTTTTTGTTTTGTTTTGGGTTTGGTTTGGTTTTTTTTGTAGTTCTGAGACATTTGAAAGTGTTGAGATTTGCTTAGTGACTTTGTGTATAGATGCCTGCAATGTCTGCTTTTGGAAGCCAATCTGTACTTCTAGTCATCTAATTGTAAAAGTAATAATCTAGTTATGCTTCTTGGAGGAGGGATGTGAAAAGAGCTGCTTTTTTGCGTGTTCCTAAGTGGTATGTTATGAACAGCTGATAAATTTGTGAAATAGATTTCCAAACAAAATAGCTGGCTGAAGATTATATTGTTCATGGCAGCAAATCACTGATAAAGTAGAGATCTATATCAAAAGAGTAGTAAAAAAAAAATGCATAGTTGAACTGTTTTCCTTCAGGCTATAACTATTACCTATGAGATATTTGTCTATTAAACCTTAGAGGAAGTCACACGTGAGGAGTCATAAAAATCCATTCTGTTTACATTGACGCTACCTAAAAAGAACAAGGTGAAGTGGCTAATGCCACAGATATTAAGAAAATGCTAAATGTTGGCTTTTTACATTTGATTTCCCTCTTAAAAGTCTCCTCTTCATTAAATGTTTTAGCTCTACTTTTTCATTAATTTAATCTAAGTTAGTGAATATTGTTTGCAAAACTTTTCCTACATTGTCTCGGCCACAGAATTAGATACTCAGTATGACCCTAATAGGCACAGGAAAGTTTGTTGCTGCCCAGAACAGTAATTGTTAGATATTTTTGTCTAAGCAAGGGCTACAAACCTTGCAGGAGGAAGAAAAATGTAGTGTTAGAAGTTTAGTGCTAGATATCTTGCATCTAAATTCTTAAAACCTTCAAAAAGAAGCATTCACTACCTACTTAGGTAGTGTACTTGTATTTTACAACTGTGGTTCATTTTTTTTTCCTAAAATATTTATTGTTGCTATTTTGAGGCAGAATATAAAGAAATTTATTTGTTTTGTCTTTGTGTACTTCATTTTTTCGAATTTTTCCAGTGCTACATCTTGCAGTATCTACTACTGAGTTTATTCTGTGGGTTTCTTAAGGTCATTTGAATTCAAATCTTGTTTCCTCAGGTGGTCACAGCTTTTCCCTGTGCTGGGTCATCCACAGTTTCCATAAGTGTATTCCATTGTTCAAAACTAATGAAATATTGAGCTAAGCCCAAGAAATACTCCTACGGTATCTAATCTGCAATTTCCCCTTTTCCTGACAGCAAATTCTTGAAAGCTACCAAATGACAGTTTTGCAACTAACTGGACATCAATACCACAGAAAACACTAATACAATGATCATTTGATCTGGGCAAGTGGGATTCAACCTCTAGCCTATATACTCTTTCAGTCACTTTAGATTCTTTCAATTCTTGCTTTAGTTAAAATAGTCTTTGAATGAACAAACTTAGTTACAAATAATGACTGTTAACTGAAACAAATAAAGCTAGTGCAACTCCTAGAAAGACAAACCAAAAACACCTCCTAGAAAAAAATACCAGCTTTGTAGTTTTACATTTTCACTTCTAGTGAAGTGAAAATCTGAGTGTTCCTTGAAAAATATGTGTATTAAAGTTAAGAGGCCATGGTTTAAAAACACATTAAATACTTACTAGGCACAGAGACAATTATTAGATACTAAAGGCATTGATTATATTGTAGTCATACCATAAACACAGATATATCCACTTAGCAAATTGGTTTAGGTAGCAATACCAGCATGGAATTCAGAATGAAATAAAAAAAAACAACCCACAACCCCTTAAAAATGTCTGAGTTCTGTGTTGTAGTTGCACACAACCACACACTGCTAACCAGTTGGTTGACACTGTAACTAAACTGATTCCATTACCTACATGATCCAGTCACACCAGGCACTGCATCATAAGCCCACCTAAGAGAGACAGAGAATTATTGAACTTGTGCCAAATCTGGCAGGTGTAAAGACTGGTGTGATCCTACAGACCAAAATACTTCATACTGCTATATAGACTTTTTTTTTTTTGTTTCTTTTCTCTGTTGTTAGTAAAGTCATACCTTTTCCAGCTGCTGAAAACTTTTTTTTGGTACAAGTTAATTTATGTGCTTCTGACTATGGAAATACTAACTCTCTAGGTGATAGCTGATAGTACAGTTTGTTTATTGGCTGTTAATCCAGTTGTCTGGACTTACTAATTAAATCCATCTGTATTGTTGCTAAAATTAGGAAAGCAGGAGTGGAATTAAGTCAGCTGTAGCAATTCTGGTTTCTTCTTGGAGTGGAGGTACGCATATCATAACTATTGCCATGATTAATCCAAGGTTTTCCTTTTAGTTTGACATGGTCTAATGGGACACCTACAAAGGATGAGCATTTTATTTGCATGGATTATGCCCGTGGGCTTTCTCACTCATTTGTAGTTTGTGGAGGAGAAGGAACATTTTATGTATTAGTTTTCTTCTTCTGCCCTTCAAAATCTTTGGGTTGGTTTCAGGGAGAGGTCTTAATGAATTTACCATTTCTTCAGTTTGTTACTTTTAGAAGAAAGGGGAACAAGAAATAATTTTACTATTTTATTTCCACATAATTTTTGCTTTGTTATTTATTGCATTGTCAACTTTTATTTTCTTTACAACTCTTTCAAGCGGGAAATGGCAGCAGGAGAAGAATGTGACTGATGAGAATTTAACAAAGCTGTTCATAGAAACAAAAGGGAGAGTAATATCAGTTTCGAGATTTAAGAGAAAAATACTGATACCTCAGTCTTGTAGGTATTTACATATGTGATCAAGATCTTAGTATACAGCTTATATGCTTTAGTTGAACCCTTTGCCAAAATAAGGTCTTAAATCGCATGCACATGTTTGAAAAGTTGTTTTTAAAATTAGAAGAAATTTAAAAGAAAAAAAAAAGACAAATTAATGCCTGTGACAAAACCTAGCTTTGATTTTAAGTTAAACAATAGAAAAATTGAATATACTTGATTTTTAAGTTCCATTTATAAAATGTGAGTTGCAGAACAGATATAGTTTGACATACAGAACCAAAACTACTATATAAATATGTTTCTGTGCTTTTTAGAAATTCCTTTGTGTAAATGTAGATATGCTTCTATGTTTTGTAGCTCATTATCTACTGGAATAATATCTCATGTTTGAAGAAACATGAAAAATGCCCACTTTGTTTCTTAGTGAGAAAATATCCAAAGATTTCCTTATTTTTTTTCATAATTAATAGTTTTCAAAGTTATTTACATTTTTTACCTTGTTCCTCTTGTTTATATGGGTGCTTAGATTAATTACTTTTATTTTTAGTCCATTTGATTGCACAACCTTTCTGCTTTTATTAGAATGTAATATTTGGACATGAGTAGTAACAGTTCAATTGAAGTGGTCAACCTTTAGAAAACATTTAAAGACAAGAATAAAAGCTACCAAAAAAAAAAAAAAAAAGTTATTTGCTTTATTGGTATCATTTACTGATTTCTGGTTTTTCATTTGAGCATAAAGTAAAATTCAAAGAAGTCAGATAATTGAGGAAATAGAAATGAAGTCAAAATTACAAAATTACAAGTCACAAAAAATAGTCCATCAGATAAAGTTGTATTATGCCAAACCATTGAAAGTTTGCTTCTCAGACAGATGAATAAAGACAATTTTCACTACAATCAGTGAAAAGCAGTGTGTGATTAGTGCCTCTAAAGATAACTCCTGCAGGCTAGACCAGATTCATGTTAATTGTTAGGATGAGAGAATTGAAAAGAAAGAATATTCAGAGCTGGAAGAAGAAATATTTACTCCAGAGGGCTGTATTACTCAGTCTCTATATATTCCATCTACAGAAAATTTTATTAAAGGAAACCTCACTGAATATTTTCTGTATTATATATTGTATTTTGCAACATTTTATTGTTTTTTTTTAAACTATTTTGGAACAGAGCCTGAAGTAGGGAATAAATTTTAAGGAATTTGACTTATGGAACTGAGGTAAGTTTAAACTTTCAAGCTGGGGATGCAAAAATTGCTTCCTTTTGTTAGTTGAAGAAGCAGTTCAGTATGCTGGAACTGTTCCTTAGGGAGGAAAAAGAGGCAAGTGCAGACTCCTGGCCAGAGACCAGCTTCCTGTTAGAGTTCCAGAGCTTGTCCTGATTCACTTCTATTTGTTCTTCTCTCACTTGTTTATTCATATCCTTTCCACTGAATCATGAAACAAGAAACTGTGAAATCTTTGGATCAGTGGATTTTGGTATACTCTTGGATCTCTAGGCATTTTGTGATTGAATGCAGTTGACAGTATTTTTAATACCATGTTTCCTTAGATTTTTTTTTCTAATGTATGTAGCAGTAGGTGGCAGATTTTTTCGTGTCTAGGAACACTAAATTGAAACACTATCACTGACATTATCAGCAGTTTTTCCAAAATGCCAGCACTATAAAAGTAGGAATAAATAAATATTTCTACATTCATTTTATAAAGTTTATAAACTAACAATTTTCACAAAATAAGTATTTTAAATCTATTTCATAAACTATATTCTGGTCCATTACTGAGTAAACAGAGTAGATCACTTTTAGTGGTGCTAACTTTTTTGATTCTCATATCTGTAGGACAGTAGTCCACAGGATTTGGTCTATTGCTAGTTATGAAGTACTGATTGATAGAGCTGTGGAACTTCTGATCCGACTGAATCTAAAAAATGATTCCTTGTCATTATGACAAAAATCTTGAATTTAGCATCTGAAACTAATGCATGTTCTGAACAAGCAAGTATGTAGATTTGATCTTATGAAACACAGAAGAGTTGTCTTAATTTTCTGGTTACTATAGAAATAAATTTATACATCTATAGAAAAGATTAAGGATATATTACACTACTAAGAAGATAGGTGAAGGACGTCTGGGTGGCTGATATTTTGAGCATTAGCTCTAACAGGTTTCCAAAGTCTGGTCTTGTTTTCTTGTGTTCTTGTTCTACTGGACTGCGTGTCAAATTTAGAAGTGGCAAGTACATTTTGGTATAAGGAAGACTAAAACAGTGTAATACTGCTTCTGTCTCCTCCAAACACAATACAGGTACAGTTGCTTTGTACCCACTCCACCTTAGAGATCTGATTCATAGGTGTGAGTATCTAACTTTATGATATCTGTGTTTATCTACCCCTTTGTCACTCCCGGGCAGTGTAAATGCTCATGAAGCAGTTATTGGCTAAGGTGAAGTTGAAGTCCAAATATGAAAGAGTAAGTGCTCTTTTGCTTTACTATACCAAGCTGTAAACTGCAGATATTAGCAACTGCCTCAAAACCAGTCTTGCTTTTCCAAGCGTGGGAGTAGGGAATTGTGAGGGAGCAGCAGGGTGGACAGCTGAAGTAAAGGTTACTGCTAGCTGTCTCCAAGAAAGCTACTTATTGTCTTACATCAGAAACACACAGTTCAAACTCCCATCCAGTTAGAAACCCTTGGTTATTACTTTTTATCTTGGCCAGTTGATTTAAACAAAATATGTACATCACATACACATGATAAAATGCACACAGAAATTCTGAAAGAATGTAAAAAGTAAGAAATCTGTGGAAGACTTCTCTATTTAGCCCTCTGACAGGTACTTAGTGCCTAGTGCAGGGAATCACCTTTCCTCTTCCCCTCCATATCAATTTAGCTCCCATGTAATGTCTAACAGTTTTTTGGGCTGGAATTTAGAGTTGTTTTACTATGAAGTCAAAATCTGTTACATTATCTGATCCAAAGACCTGGTACATCCTTCTTTTTGAAAGCTTAACTCTTAGACATCAAAAGTGTCCAAAATCTGTAGACTTGGGGTTATTTGTTGGTTTGGTTTTTTTTTTCCCCGAGTGAGTGGGACAGATGTAAGAAAATCCAAGTGCTACTAGAAGGCTCTGGATGTCCTCTGAGGAGTTCAAACAATCCCTTGAGTGCTGAAAGAAACTATCTCTTCAGAAACTTCATGATGTTTAATTAGTACTCCTCTCTTTGTTCATGGTTTGCAACAAAGGCTCTTTGTCATCTCTGGGTTAAATAAACCATTAATGAAAAGGGTGTGTTAATTAAACAACTTGCTTATTTCTAATTGGCAAAAGTACTCTAGCTCTCCTGAGACCTAGAACTAAGCACAGCAGTGTCTGCTAAGAGACACTCATGAGCTGATAAAAGACATCATAGAAATATTAAAGCATCCAGAGGAAGCAGCAATAATGAAAATCTTGTGTGCTGAATGCTTCACAAGAGGCAAAACATGGATATTTATATTCTCAGGAGTTCTTCCTGTTTGTTTTTTTTGGGGGTTGTTTTGGATTTTGTTGTTGTTCTTGTGGGGTTTTTTTTTCTTTTTTTCTTTTTAGTCAGCTGTACTCTTTGTGACTTTTTGTTGGTTTTGTGTGGTTGGGTTTGGGTTTGGTTTTGTTTGGTTTTTTTTTAATCTTTACTTGTTCTGGATGTCATTGATTGAGAGAAAAGGAAAAGGAGAACAGCACATGTATAGAAGCAGCTTCTGAGATGGAATGCATTGATTTCACATAGCAAAGTGGCAGCACTGTCTCTTGAGCCAGGTTTGTTTATTGACATTCCCTAATGTATTAATGGGAAGTCCTGCTGATAATCCCCTTAGTTTAGGTTATGTTACATAGGAATATCAACAGTTGTGTTGACAGACTTCTACAAAATCACTCTACCACAGTATTTAATGTCAATATAAAGAATGTTGAGATGCTACATATTTAAGTTTAATTTTTTGGAAAAAAAAAAACCAAAAACAACAGCATTCTCAGAGTTGGTATCTGTAAGAAATACTGTGCCGCTACCCTAAAAATGTTACGCCATGTTAGAGGTTGTATGTGTAATTTTTTTTTCTGTAAGTTCAATACTGATAATTTTATTCTCTCACATATTTTACTAAGTTGAAGAGTCATATCTGTGAAAGATATTGAAGAATCATATCTATACAGCAGTAGTTTGCTTCATGCTGAAAGATGTAGTGAAATAATACATAACTGAAACTCATAACAATTCAGTTTGAATTTTGGCTTATAAATTATTTATAGATGTTAATCTATGTTGTCCATTTGCCATTTAGCTGAGAGACTAACTGATTTCCATATGGATTTGTTAGGATTTTATTAATTTTAGTTAGTGTACCTTAATGGAATCATATTGTAAGTATTGTTTTCTTCTTTTCATACAGCAACTTGCTTCTTTGTTTTCACTATTAAAGATATCACTCCATTATCGAGAAGAAAATAACATCTCTTCAGTATAACTTCCTGTATATGTAATCCCACATGTAGAAAGCACCTTAAGGATGCAGAAACTAAAATAGCAAATAAACCTGTCATTAATGTGCTAGGTGGTTGGTTTGATAACTCATGACAAATTTAACTTACATGTTTCTTACATGATTTCAGTAAATGCTGTGTCAACATTTTGAATTGATGCCAAGCTGTATGTGATCTAGTTCTCTGTTCCTTTGGGAATATCTAACACAGGCTTCCAAAAGACTTTTGGAAGGCCTGTGGGCCTAGGCCATAAGCTGCTAAACCACATTGTTTAGCTTTTGGCAATACAGTAGAAATTACAGGATCAGCACTTCAATTTAATTGAGTAGAACTATTTGCATGAGCAGAGTGAGAATAATTTAGCAAAATACTTTAAAAATTTTATGATGAGACACGACACATATGCTGTATGTTCCTGCTAAGTAATATTGAGCTTTGTAGCAGAGGTCTGTAACGAAATGGCAGGCTATGGATAGTGGCTTGGAAAATAGCATGTTTGGTGTCACATAAGAAATTATTTCATCAAATGGTTTTAATAATCCTCAGAAATAAAATAAAAAGTTTATTTCTCCTGATAAATTGTGTATTTGTTACAAATTTAAATCTCAACTTATGTAGAGAAAATATAAAGATTGACCCATTAAAGTCATATTAATTTTTGGATTTTGTGATTGCAAATACCATGAAGGTAGTAACAGGGATCTTTCCTATTGGTCTAGAAAGTAATCAAGCTTATATAGGTTTAGAACTTCTTTACTCTCTACAGAAATACTTATTTTTGTTCTGTATCTCTCTGGGCTAGATCTGACAATATCAGTTAAATATTTACAGAAATTTTTCATGGACTAGTTGTCTTGAAGTCAGCAGATGGTTTTGTATAACACCACCTTACTCCACTAAAAATTATTAGAGTTGTAAAGCTCAAATAAATTTTATGTACTGTGTTTTTCTTAACAAGTCTTGTAGATATGCAGGATTTGGGGGGGGGTGGGGGGGTGGGGAGGGAATCAAATGGACATAGTTTTAATATTCAGAGGTTAAAGAAAATAGGTATTTTTTATTCTGTCAGCTGCACAGCAGCTCAGGGAGGGTTTTCTGAAACATGCTTTTTCTGTTAAATATCCAAAAAATCTCATTTTGGACAGGATTGGTTGCTTATCCATCTACACATGGATGGAAGGAAAATGATCAACACTGCTTCCTGTCTTGGATTCTAAAAATATTTGAAGAATGAATTGTGAGATAATACTAATGGTTTTGTCTCATCTGCAAATATCCAGGGTTGTCAGAAAGGTCAACAGCTTTCTCTCGAGTTTTTTGGAGTGTACTATAGAGGTGTTTTTAAAATGTAAGAAATTCTCTGGTCTTCCTTTTAGTTGTACCAATACTTAAATAATCTTGTAAGAAAATGGATGTAGTAATCCTTAGAAGACCTTTTTTTTTTTTTCATAGTCTTTGGGCTGTTATTGTTTGATTATAGTAGGATATTTATATTAGGTTGTATTTGTGTTTTTATTATACTTTCCTGAAAGGAGATCTCAGAAAGGTCCATGTGGGTGATGATCTCAGTAGGAAAGAGCTGTCCAAAAAACCTTGAAAATGAGTAGTTATAACACTGTGCACATGCAAGTGTCCTCGTTCAGAAGAGAATGTCTAAATGACTTTGGCTTTCTTTGTTTAGTTCCTATGTTTGACTGAGTGAAACTTGAAAAAAAATCTTTTATTTACCTAGGACTATTTCCTTCTTAGTAAGAAACTTGAAATTGATTTCAACTTGACACATTTCTTCTCAGAAGTAATATAAAATCTTTGTCTAATAAATGTATACAGAGGGTTTGTGGCCCATCAGGGTACCATGCCATTCCAGTGTATTGATTCTGTGGTGTTTAAGGTTGACATATTTGGTGTTAATGGGCCATCAGAGTACTGGGATTTGAATTGTACACAGTAAGAAGCACTGACTTTCCTGTAACATGACAGGCTTTCTAAACCAGTAGTAGTCTTACTTAATTTCTCATGTGTAATCTTCAAGGATTAATAAGATTTTTGTATAATCACAGAAATTAAATATATAAAATCAGAAAATCTCAGAAAAATTTCAGGAAATAAAAAATAAGGCTTATTGACCTTTAGCAACAAAAAACATTCTGCAGTTTGTAATCCATAAAAATTCTTAATGTCCAGAATTTTAAATACACTCTTAAAAGGAACATTTTATTTTACAGTTGGGTTTTTTTTGTTTGATTTTTTGTTGTTTGGGGTTTTTTTCCTGCAAAATGTAATTTGTATCCTAGGTAAAGTTGTTAACTTTTGTCAGTATAGTTCATTTCAGCATACAGGGTTTGTTTACAATTCGTGTAATGTCTGTTCTTTTTGCTTTGTATTGTAGGCTAAAGGCCCATACATGTAAAGCTGTAGCAATTTTGTGTTACCTTTAAGGGTATCAAATAAGGGAAAATTTTCTTTACTTTGAGGCTAACAGAGTACTGGAAGAGGCTGCCCAGAGAGGCCGTGGTATGTCCTTCTCTGGAGATACTCAAAACCTGCCTGGATGTATTCCTGTGTAACCTGATCTAGGCCAACCTGCTTTAGCAGGACAGTTGGACTAGATGATTTCCTTCCAGCCCCTACCATTCTGTGATTCTGTGAAATCCTGACCAAAAGAGCATGTGAACTAGAGAGGGTTAAAAATTATAATCTGGTTTCCTGTCCTTCAGGAAAAATGTTTATTTTTTATGACCTGGAGTCATTTTTTTAGAAATACCATTTTCATTATTGTTTGATTATATTGTGTTGATTATAATAATTGTGCAGAAAACAAATCAAGTCAGTCAAAAAAGGTGAGCAAATTCTACCCGTCTTTGGAAGCTAATTGTGGCAGTACCAGATTTATGGATTTAAAAGGGTCTATAGAACTCAACTTCCAGATTTTTTGCATGTTCTTGCTAGTTTGTGTGCTTGAACACCAGTTGTCCTGCAAAGCAGTATGGAAAGCATTTCATATTATGTGTTTGCTCTGTTTTCTAACAGCATAAGTATTTTGCTTAAGCAGATTTGTTAGGAAGTGACAGCTCTGAAAAATTGGACACAGTGGCTGCTAGAAATATTTCAGTTCCAGGCAATCTAAATAGTGCAGAAGGGGGAAAATGAAGTATCACCATATTTTAAAAATGACAGTTTTGTCAAAAATCCCTTTTCACTCTTCAGCTTAAAACAAATTGAGTATTTCAAGCTTATCTAAAATGTTTGCACTCATTGAAGATGCACCACCTTTTTAGTTTGTTTTTTGATTTCTGTTTTTTGGGTTTTTTCCTCCCTTCTCTCTCCTTAAAAGTGTAAGGGAGAACATGGACTTAGTAAATGTTAAAGACACTGTGAGAAGCATAATTCACCTGGTTTAATTGTTATCTCTAAACAGTTTTTAATCATAACAGGCTTTCAAGAAAAATAGTTACATAGTGAGAACCTAAGTATAATCTAGTAAAATGAGATTGAAATGAAGAATTATATTCTTCAGAAGTATGTTGTTTTTCAGAAATCAGAATATTTTGTGTTGTAAAATAATTAAGTAGGGTTCTGCTGTTGTACTTCTCACAGGGAAAGAATACATTTTCGCCTTCTAAGTGGAAATACCAAGTCCTGGAATAACTACACAATGACTAAGTGGTTTCTATATATTTCTAGCAAGTTTCTGTCTAGTTTACAGAGCTGGTATTTCCGTATCATTTGCAAATAGAAGAATGGGGAAAAAATGATACTTGGGCTTTCCTTTTTTTACTTGTAACATATGCTGGTTATTTTTCAGCATTTCAGTACACGAGTGCATGATAGCTAACAACAGAATGATGTCTTTCAAAATAATCTAAAAATTTCTCCAGTTTTCTGTTTGTGGGCATCCTGATTACAGAAGGAGGACTCAAAGTAAAAGAAATAACTACTGAAAAGGTATCATGAAAAAGGCTATGCAAATTTTAAGATTGAATCAGCTCAGTACTCTTGCTATTTGAAGAGTGAAGCCTTTCATTAGTAAAATGTTAGTGTGATGCAGAAAACCAATTATAATGTACATGAAGTATGCAGCTGTTATTAATTTGAGACATCCTTGTATTTGAAATAAATATCTAGAATTGTCAACTATCAACCTTGGCTAGTGTACTCTGCTTGCCAGCCAGGCTAATCACAGTTTCATTGATGTACATGTGTCTCTAGAAACTTATTTGGAGAATGTTTTTGTATTCCACTTCTCCCCCACCCCAAGATGCAGGCTTCTAACCTAACTAATGAATATTACAGCCAATAATATGCTGAGTAGAAATAAATTTGACTATGCTTCTGTACCTTACATTGATAGACAAAGTCTTTTCACACTACGCACACACTGCATATTAGATGTAATTTACCATGAAAGAAGTGGAAAAACACTTAATACTAATTTTGCATCTTAAAGTAAGCATTTTGCTATTTCACTGGAAAAAAATGCTTTTTATTTTGATCAATAAGAAAAAAAAACAAACAAAAAAACCACAAACAAAAAAACCCACACCACAGACATAAATCTGTAAAACAATGCAGCACATAGAGTTAATTCCATGTTCCCATGTACCAATTCTATACATAAATTAATTTATGATCAAAAGGATTAGTGACCATCTAATATCTTTAATCATGCAAAATATGCTATGTTTGGATTACTAGAGTGCAATTGAATGTGAGGTAATTTAACTGATCTCACAAATATTTTAATGCAACTTTCATTTCATTCCACTGTCCAGCTACTTACAGATGTGTACTGTTACTGTGATAGTCTGATTTGGACACATTATATAATTTCATATGTATAACTACTGTCAAATCTACTTTAATTTTAACAATTTTAGCTTTAACGTAAAAGGATGTCCAAGAAATTTAAGGTCACCTCATTAACTGTTCATTTTTATTTTATTTTTTTTTACTTTATTCTACATCACATATGAAAGATAAAACCAACTTTCTCTGTTTCTATTAACAAAAAGTGAGCAGAGAAGAAAAAGCAATTATTTGCAGAATGTAAAATCCTTATGATAATTTGACAGACTTTAATTAAACCAATCTACCAAACTGTGCTCATAAGACAGACTATGAAATAAGTTATTTGTTAGGAAACACCGTACTGCTCATTGATAAAGGACTTCAAAAGTTGCAACTTATTTAGAAGCATGGAATTTGTTTCCTTTGAGACAGAAGACATACATACAAAAACCCTACTTGTTTTGAACTTAATTTCAAGAAAGTGAAAAGTTGACAGTAGAAACAGGTTTACACTGTCAGTATAATAATTTCTATAGTGTTTTGCATATATATAGTATCTAAGGATCACTGTATTCTTTACACTTAGGTCATCATTATGATGTTTCTATAAGGTAATGGAGTAACTGAGAATTTATAAATCCTAACAGAACTTTTTCTATGACTTGGAGGTACACTGAAGAGGGATTCAGGAAACCTATTTTCAGTTTTTGTCTACTGAACACCACTCATCTTTAAAAAATGTCATTTTATGAATCTGCATTTTACATCTATGCTCTCTGTGGTCTGTTGAAATAGTGGATCTAACCTATAACCATCTAAAAGATACAGCCTGTCCCTACGCTAATGATTCTTTTGAAATTGGTGACAGAATGGCAACAGTGCTGACTTTTGTCTTGACATATTTTCTTCGTAGACTTGCTTAATATATATGTATATTTTTTTTTACTACCCCACCTTGTAAGGTGGGGTGTTGCCATGATCAATGTATTTTCTAGGGTTAGAGTGATATCTAATTGTATTTTGGAATTTAATATCAAGGTTGGTAGGTCTGTCCTAGCCATTTCCCACCTAAGGATCTTGTATAAAGCAGTTAAACCCTGCCCCTCTCTTGCATATTTCTGACTTGCTTCTTTCCATAACTTTTTCTTTTCATTTTGGCCATTCTGTGAGACTCTACCTTTAGAGTCCTACTGTGCCTTTGGCATAATCCTCTTTGCTGTGCAATGGTTGGAGCTTTATCCACCTGGGAACCAGCAGCAGGTCTCCTGCTGCTTAGGCTGAGTCTCTGCTCCACACAGCATTATTGCATGTATTCTCCTCTTCAGTCAATCCCTTGCTTGCTCCCCTGAAGCATGGGCAGGCATGAAGTGGGGGGGCAAGAGAAGCCTCTGAAGCTGTTATACCCCAGGTATAGTAGGAGGGTTTATATTGAACAGGGATTACTGGTCCAGTGTCTCCAAAGGGCTGAAGTGTAAAGCATTCCTGTGAAGTCTGTTGTACTCGTGAGATGAAAAGTAATGCTTCTTATTGAAAAGCAAGCAATAAATGTATCAGCTTGCTATTTCTGTCAAATCATAGCAATCTATTTTAAATAGATCTATAAAGCATTTAATTCCATGAATAAAGCTTGTCTCTCAAAAACTTTTATCTAGAAATGTTGTATGTGCAAATTAAGACCTTAGTAAGCAACAAATTAAATTGACAGATACCATTCCATGGATTATAAATTAGGCAATATTTAAATACGTCCCCTTGAAATTATTTTATTATTAATGCCTTTAAAGATAAAATCACATATTTGCATTGACAAATACGTATTTGTCATTTACCTCAGGTTTTGTATACATTAGACACTGAAGTTTTGCCAATCTTTATTTTCTTTCTGTCTTGGTGAGTACTGTATGGTGACTGGAGAAATTATAAACAGGTGCAATACTGTGTCTGAAGTGACAAAGGATCACTAGCAGAGAACACAGACATTTTGCCTTTAGGCAGGTTAATTCTGGGACTTGGAAAAGCACATCTTCTGTTCAATCTATATAGTTTAATTTCTTCAGCATTGTCCTTCAGTAGTAGGTATAGACAAGGATTGTAGAGCCACTGACAGGTAGGAGGAAGGTCAGGAAGGTGACATGGGAATATTTCTCATACACATGTCTATAAGGTACAGTAGCTCAAATACCTTCTGAGTCTCAGATGTACAGATGTAAATTCTGTGGATAGGTATGAGAGGAATATTTTTTTTTTTTCTTCAATGGAATAAATTACATGATCAGGAAAATTACAAGGAATGAGAAAAGGAGGAGAAAGGAAGTCAGATAATCAAAGATATACTTTATAAGGGTGTGGTCAGTATAGGGATAAAGGTCTGACAAATGTCAACTCAGATAGACATTAAAGGAGTGATTAAAAGGAAACTTTATTAAGCTATATTAACAAAACAAGAGCAAGAAAGAAGCAGGATGGTTGTTACACTTAAAGGTGAAAGATAACATAGATGTGATGTAGAAATAAATCTGAAATCTTGCCTTAGTTTTAAAAAAAAGGTGATAATATTGTACATGGGATGAAAAAGCTGGAAATATCTGAGGCAAAAGCAAAACTTGAAGTGTGATGTATGTAAGTGAAGGAGAAACAGATAAATGTTGTCTCAGAATTCTGAGTGATATAGAACAAAGCATCCTATGTCATCTTTTAAATCTGTTAGGGCAAAAATGTTGCTGTTTTGTTGGAGAATAGCAAATACAGTATTTATATTTAAGCAATGGGAAAGATGGAAAAGAAGGGATAAAGGTCTAAAAGTGTGACAACAATTTTTTTTATCACACAGTAGAGGAAAATTTATATGAAAAAAATCGAGTTGCTGACATAAAGGAAGAAGGAAGATGGGATCAAATAAAAATAGAAAATGGTTTTACTGAAAGGGGTTCACACAAACCTATCTGGTACCTTCCTCTGAAAAGATAACCAGTTTCCTAGATAAAGAAAATTTAGTAATATCTCTCTCTGGACTTCAGCAAGGAGTTGATACAGTGCCACCAGGGAAATTATTCGTGCACCTGAGGAAGATGCGTATTACTAGAGGAATGACAAAATATATAAGAAATTCCCTAAAATGAGATGACAATACTGTTGTTGCAAAGGTAAACATTGTAAATGGAGGGAAAGTTAATCTCTTAAGTCAAGCATCAGTCTTAAAACTGATTTTGCTTTATATTTTAACCTTCATGCACACACTGCAAATGTAATAATGAAACTTGATTATGAAACAAATATGATAAATATCATGAGTTTGGGTTAGGATTAGACTGTACTAGATAAAGGACTAGAGAAGTTTTTAGACTGTAGCAATTAAAACTTAACAAATCAAAATACAATAGTAAGAACATGACAAGTTGTAAGTTCAGTTAAGAAATCATGAGATAGAAGCAGTAGAAAAAGAGAAAGGGTGAATTTAATGATTTAGGTAGAGTTCTTACAAGCACCACTGTGACACAGGCAGATTTGTTTATGCACTGTAAGGTTGCATCAAGTTGTGTGCTGTTATGAGAGAAATGGACATACTCATGTCATTCAATGAGACATTCATGAGACTTCATTTGAAAAATCTTGGTATTATCCTGGTCAACCATTTTAAGGAAGAATTAAGTTTACATCTAGAGATTCATAAAGATCTGTTTAAAAGCCATGGAGTACTGAGTTAGCTGCACAAGAGCTTACTAAAAAGGCTTTGCTTATTCAGAGTTAAGGCTCTGAGAGACATGCTGTGGCAGGCTGAAATTGGATGGTAGAAGCTGTTACTACCCTCAAGGCATGAATACTTGAACATCCTTTGAATCACTTTGTGAACTACTGCTTGGTATATTAGGGTAAACCAAAACTAGAATTCTTTTTCTTTAATACACCTAGCTGAAGACTGCAATAGTACATGAGCTCATTCATAGGCATATCATATAACCCTGCCCTGAAGGCTTTAATGCCCATCAGCAGGGTGGAGCAGATGTATGAGGGTGGTAACTATTCCTGCCATCTGGTTTTAAGCTGCTGCTACATGTACCTCCTTTAAGCCACCTGCTACATGAGCCTTAAGAAAGTAAGTGGTGAGAGGAGATTTGATTGCACTTCATAAAAGTATTGGGAAGAAATACCAGCAAAAATTATTAAAGAACAACATGGATATGATAGCAATTAATATAACACTGTAAGTTTAGTCTGGAAATTGAAAAAAATATTTCAACCTTCTGGAAGTATGAGGTGCTGTAAAAATATCTTTCTAGTTTTGAAATGGAACTTAATCAATTTAGAAAAAGAATTATACAGACATTTTCCTTCTAGTATGTTCCGGTACTCCTAAGGGGAAAAAAACCCCAGCAAAACAACCAACCAAAAACCAAACCAACCAACTAAAAAAAACCCCAACCAACCAAAATCTAAAACAACAACAAAACATAGTCAGGCTTTTCATGCCTTGATTTCTTAACAATGGATTAAACTATTAGTGGCATTATCTACACCAAGATGAACTCATATTCTATAAGCTGTTTGAAGAGCAGCACAAACCTCTCGTGTGATGTTTGCAACATCAGAGGCATCTAAAGCAATCAGTACTCGCTGCTTTTTGTTTTCCAAGATCCTTTTTGTTTTCCTGACATGGTACTATTACTCAGTTTTTATGGAAATCCAGAGTGCTGCTGGCTTGACTGTAATAAATAAATAGGTAACATTCTTATTGCAGTGCTTCTTAATGCATTAATTCAGTAGGATAAAGTGACAGAATTATAATAAAGGTATTATCAAAGTAATATGCAAACCACACAGAAGTTTAGCTAGATTAAAACTAAATTATTCCACTTTGTGTCTTCAAAAAATTATTAGCATGTTATTTTTCTGAACATTGTCTATCTGAAATAAGACAATATATATGTAGTAAAAATAGAGCAATAATATCTTTATATGGGAATGTAATGCAGACAGTTCCGTGTTTCAGAAATTGCAAGGCTTTGTAGTAAATAGCATTAAATATGCAACATTTTTTATTATTACAGTGCTTGGGTGAGAGTGGATGAGAGTTAAATAGGATATTTTATATTTTCTCATTCCTACCTACTACTTGTATATAGTTGTGATTAATTTAAAGCTTTTTTGGTTTGGTTTTTTTTTTTTAGAAAGAACTAATTGCTAAATAGTTAAGTGTATATGTTTTTTCATTCTAAGGTATAAATTCTTTAGTCTGTGAAGATGAACGAATTAATTTCAGGGCAATGGCATGGACATAGTCTTTCCACCTCTAACCACTCTAACCTCTGGTGCTTAACAGGAAGATTGGTTGACACGTCACTGTATTACTGCAAAGTGTGACTATGAACAGAACATAATCCTGATACCCTTTAACAAAGGAAAGTGATGTGATTCAGCAGGTGCCTAAATATATCAATAATCCAGAAAGTTCATAAACATGATGAATAATATATGTTTATTTTATCAATGTTATTCTTGTAACGATGATAAATATGATAATTCATTTATTTTTCTGGTTTTGGTATGAAGTAGAAAGCTTGGATTTGGTGGACTGGATTTGCCAGTTATCTAACACACAGGAGTCAGCAGTAGCCACAATGAAGTTGTAAAACAGAGCCAGCTGATGCCGAGAGGTTAAGAGTGTGGCAAGTTGAATTTAAATAAGGTTAAATGAGAATACAGTCATGTTAAACTGCATACTAAATCTATGTTTCTTACTCTTTTAAGCTGATTTCTTTAACTATTTTTCTTTTACCCATTCATCATCAGGATTATTAATAGGTTTTCTTATATTAAATTAATCATATCTATTATAGAAATTCTAATGACTAAAATCTATGCATCTCTTTTTGACCATATGTAGAAATCCTCATTTATTTCTTATTCAAACACTTAATAAGTTTTAATTTGCCTTTCTTTTTACCCTATATATGGCCTTTTCAAATTCACAATATTGTACTAATGGTACAACATAAAGATACTGAATATTTTATTTACTAATTAATTTCATTTTGATTTTTTTTAAGAATATGAGAATTAGTATTCCTTATTCAATATGTATATTCTAAGGAAATATATTCCATACACTTCTTAGAGTTATCCATATGCTATTTTGATTTCTGTCACAAACAGAAAATGAAGTTGTGTGTGTAAAAGAAGTCTAAAAATAAGTTAGAAGCATCTTGTGAAACGTAACAGGAAATCTATGGAGATATATTTTTATCTGGCATTTGCTGTAGTGGGCAAAAATGAGCATGTTGTGCCTTTCAGTTCTGTTTAAGACACGTTGAATGTTGACAAAATTGTAATGTCTTAAATTTTTAGTATGTACACAAACATCAATCAGATCAATATATAATACATAATGTAATCATAACATACAGACATAGATTTAGTGCTAAGAATAAAGAGAGATGAGTGGTAAAAAAAATAAGCAATAAAAAGGTGCTTGCAGAAACTTAATTGTAGCAATACATTGTGTCTGGGATCATCCACAATCTCTTAGTGTGACTTCTTATTTGATGAAAAATAAATACATATAATAGCAAATGTATATCAGTAATACTAAAAGTTCACTTCTCAATTGCAATGAATATATAAGTTTAGCAGAAAAAAAAAAAAAAAGAAATAGATAAAAATACCTATGAATAAATTCAGTGTTGTTATTTCAATAATTTTTATTTAGTGCAACACTGTAATTCTGGAACAGATTTCCCATGGAAATATTCGCGCATGAAAATTGTAACCTATTCTATCATGGAAATAGATGAGATTTTGCCCATCATAAACAGAAACTGGACTCAGCATGTAATAAGAAACTTCCAGGCCTGTGTTTCAATATTGTGGACTGGATCAATGGAGAAATGGAGAAATCTTGCTCGTGAAAACTGAGGTAGTGACTCTCAGTTCTTCATTTAACTCTTTAGTATATGTGCATTTTCATGCTGGGAAATAGGAGAAAGAAAGTAATATCAGTTTTCTGGAAATTAGTAAAATTCTTCAACTGCCATAAATTAGGAAAACAGCAGCTCATTTCACAGAAATTGAGAGTATAAGAAATATAATTTTCTAGTTTTTTCCCCTCAATCATTATGTAGGCATGCATCTGCATTAACAATGTGGAGCACAGAAAGGGTTTTTTGGTATGAATTTGTCTCAAGACTGTATTTGGAGTCCTGCTGTATATATTTTAGTGTGCCACTGCTCCTTTTGAAGCATCGTCTTCCTTCCAGCATTGTCTTCAGGGTGTCATGTGGTGCATAGCACTTGCCATGCAGATGCAAGATCCTCCAATAGTTTACTCTCTTTGCCTGCATAGAGAATGCCTAAGATTGGCAAGCGGTACATACTTTGTTTCTTGTAAGACATGGTGTAAAGAGGCACAACAAAATACACTGTCATCTTTCCCTTTTTATGCTGCATTGGCAAGTAATACAGACACAAACACTGAGACTATCATGATTATTTGAATTTGTGAGGATATAATATATTGCATTTTTGATAGAGTCAGCAATTTGTCTAGTATGTATCAGGCAATAGCTTTTGCTTCTTTCAACTGTTTTCTAGCATTGATTTATGATGTGATTTAAATGAAAAAATAGCATGAGTATCTGTCATAGATTATAGCTCTGATTATAGAAAAAAATCTGTTGCATTTATGAACGTTTTTGACCTCAAAAATATCTTATGAATGCACTGAATGCTCATAATTGTGTTTGTATCTTAGAGAAAGATATTTTAAATAAATAAATTAAAAAAAAAAAAAAAAAAGAAAAAAAAAAAAAGAAAAAAGTAAAAGTTAGTAAATCCCTGTTGATTGCATACTGGA
>WTSP01007595.1:26479-94560 GCA_025331215.1 Actenoides lindsayi
CTCATGGTGAAGAACTTCTTCCTAATGTCTAACCTGAATCGACCTATCTCTAGCTTTAATCCATTCCCTCTAGTCCTGATTTTTTTTTCAGTCCATCTTTGAAAGGACTGAAATTTGATTAGATGATTGCTTCAATTAGTAACTGGGACATGAGTATGAACAAGATTGCATTTGCAGTATTTGAATGAAGGAAGTATTTGCGATTTGATGAAAAAATAGAATAACCTGGATGATGTGCTAGATAACCAAAGAAAAAAATTTATACCTCAGGACTGAATTTCTGGAAACACAGATATAGTCTTAGTATTTGCAAATCTTTGTACTACTTGGGGACATGAGACAGAATGGGGAAGTGGAATTAGGTGACACATTCTTGGGTCCTTCAATTTTTTCTGAATAAAATGGCTCTACAAGGAAGTCAAGATAGATACAGAGAAGGAAGCAGAATACATTAAATGACTCTACCAGCGAACAGGGAAATCAACAGTCACTCACAGGTATACGCATACAGTTTGTTTTTTAAACACTTGGCTAGAGCACTCAAGACTAGAATAATTGTGCCAATTGTGTTTAATTGCCAATATCCATAACACACATAGGGAAAACTTCTGACTCTTCAGTCACTATTGAGCTCTAAGTACATCATATAAAGACAAAGACTATAGTGTTGACTCCATATTTTATACTCATGTTCTGATTTTTATATTTATTTTAAATAAATATTTGGACATTACACTATATATATATATCAGCTTATTATTTAGAGCAAGGAAGGGCTAAATATTTTCTCCTAAATAATCTATTCATTCATATAGTTTATCTTCATCACCGGGAATAAAAAAGTGTGTATTTTAAGTATTAACAATTTTCCACCAAGCTCTTTTTCTTATGAAGAAAGGATAACTTCAGCCAATGGAAGTTTCTGATGTAAAGCTGGTATAACTGTGAGGAAACTGTATTATATTTGTAACTGAAGTGTACATTATCACTAACCTTCCTTCATAATACGGCTTTTCAACTGTATGGACAACAATGCTGAAAACCACTTTTTCTCTCCTGACTGTTATTCATTTATGTCTAAATTAGCTCACTCTTTGTGTTTATCCCTTCAAAATCGGTAGTATGCCACTTCTTTTTCGCTTGCAATAATTAGTTCCAAGCGGAGGAATTTATGACATAATAGGGTTTTTGACCTCTTTATTGTACTCAGATATATTATTAAACTTCAAAAGTCTGCATACTACTACTATATTGATTTTGTTTTCTGTTAACAAAATCAATGAGCAAAATTAAAATAATAAAATCAATTATTTCATTTGTTAATTGATTCAGGTTTTCTACATGTACTTTGTTTATTTAACTTTGATCACTAGTCTGGATCTCATTGAAAGGAGAACACATTGAGACCTATAGTAATTCTGTATAAAAGAAAACTATGGAAATTAATAAAATATATAGAGAAAGGAAATTAAAGTTAAGACACAGAGGAATGAGAAGAAAAACATTGCAAAAGAGTTCAAGAAAAACATTGTTTTCAGCTGGGATGTGTTGTTTAGGAATATAAAAGTACCTATAAAAATTAGTACCAACACCTTTGTTGGAAAAATTGGCATACAGATTGTTTCTTTCGCATTTTTGTAGCCCTTTAACTCAATAGATGGTTAGAAATGACATATGAAATACTTGCAATCCACTGTCTGTATTTCATGAGGTCAGAGCAGTTGCTAAAGCTTATTTAAAGATTACAAGAAAGGTCTAAAAATATTTAATGTAACATTTGCAGGAATAAATGTGTTAAGTATGCAAATATATTTGTGAGTTTTTCAGCCTTTTTCTGAATATAATTATCTTAGAAAAAGTCATTTAACCTAGAGAGTGTAAAGAGAAATGTTAAGGACCTCTGGTCAGATTATCTCAGATACAGCAACTCTGTATTTCAATAAAATTATTCTGCAGACAGGAATGAAATCAAAATTCTGTCTTCTGTGTTTATTGCAATTTCATTTTCTATATTTAATTTTCTGGTCAGAAGCAATTACCGAGAGAGGATCCTTGAGAAAAATACTGTTCAACTACTATAATTTTCAGATAATTTCACAGAGTTTATCAGCCAAGTGATTTATATGAAATAAAAACACTTTTATATTGCCTCCTACTACACCACCAATGAGGAAGGGTCAGCAAAACAGCAGGAGACCAAATGATGGATTTTTTTCTTGTGTGACACCAACTTGCAAGACACTGAGGCTTAAAATTACAAGTGGTGATACTGCCTTTTTCAACTATTTCTTTCTTCTTTGCCTCCTATGGTAGCTTCATTGTTAGGCAATGTTTTATTTCTGTTAGAATGAGGGAGCGAAAGCCCATTTGTGACAAGTGACGTTGTACTTTCTGTTTGCTGTTGTCACATAAATGAGAAAAAAAAGTACATCCATATGCCTCTTATTTTCCTACCTTTTACAAGCTTAAGTTAGAACTTTAAATCCAAATCTGACATCTTTATTATATGATCAGGCCAAATAAACTCAGGGAGACTGCTTGTATGAGTAAAGACAATTCTTTATGTATCACTTTATTTTCTTGTCTGTTTTATACAAGACCACTTAATAACAGGATATTTCAGTAGCAAATTAACTGGGAAGTTGTGATAAAACACAAGTTAGAGAAATTATTAGTAGAAATAATACAGGAAGTGGCAACCAGTGGGAAATGGAGCTGTATGGCACAAGATTTCTTTTCTCTTCTTAATGGTGGTACTTCTGGGGACTTTGTACTGTCACAGTTTGTAGAGGCACTCTCACTGATGCCAATCACAAATTTAAATATAGATATGTACTTCTCAGTAGTACTCAACTAGCTAACCTATCCATCAAACTTAAACTAAAGGATTAAATTAAGCATGCCTCTATCACCTAGACTACACTTTAGTTTCTGGGTGAACAATATAATGTAATTTAAACGAATTGTTTTTGAAAAGGTTCATTAAACAGTTTAAAATCTTCACTTCAGATTTCTCAGGCTTATTGAAAATCTCTGTCCCTACTCTTCCTGCAAGCTTCCTTTAGACCTTTAAGACCAGATGCTTGGATTTACCTACTTGCTGTTTAAAAAATCTGGTGTGATAACCCGTACTTTAACCTATTACTCATTTTACAGTTTGAGAGTCATTAAGTTGACTCGATTTTGCTGAGTTGGTAAAAGATGGCTTTGTGCTCCCAAATGCAGTGGCTACATTTACATTTCCAATGTATACTTATTATGCATACTTACAAACTCCAGATTATATCCCTCTGCACTGGAGAAAAATTAAACTATTGTGCTTGCAGACATTATATTTGACTTTTGACATTTCATGTAGGGAAAATTATAATTATCTGAAATGCTGTTCCAGCTTCTATACTGTTCTCAATAATTTACAAGAATCTACATTAAGACTGTAATATGTGATGGATGCCTTAAATAACTCTTTCTAACACCATGAACATGCCTACACAGTTTCATTGTTTAAAATTAAGCTATTTGTTTTAGTTAGAATGTGTTTGAAAATATCAAGAAACCACAATAAAATTACTATTCTTCCTCATACCTCAATGGATTACTCAGCAGTAAGTTTTCCTTTCATCTGTAGTTCCTAGTAATGGAATCAGAGCTATCTATCACGGGAAAGCAGTTTGTTGCTCTTTCAAAAGGAGTTATGATGCTAATGGGGGGGGGAAGTTCTTTATGTCCCCTGGCAGTTACAACAGAGCCCTCAGTAGTCTTCAGTGGAATTCCAGGAAGGCCTTAACATTTTCAAATCTATAAAATTAATTTTCTTACAGATCAGATTACTTTTCGCATTGAAACAGCCTCGGTTTAGCCCAGTAGCACCATTTTGAATAGCAAGTGCCAACCATGCCAATTTCCAAAAGATGTATATTATTTATTATTTATTCATAATAATGTTATATTTATATATTATATTTGAGAAATATGATAGAAAAAATGCTCTGAAGGATTTCAGTAAACCTAATTATGCTCTGTAGCCTATCTTATCAGACTTAATTCTCTGTTTATGTTAGATTTTGCAGAGTTCCTATTCAGGAAAATAAGCAGGATTTTAAATTGGCTTTTGACACAAAAATAACCTTTATTCAAACTGTGAAACTGTACACACACACACTTGTTCTGGAAAAAAGTGCCACTTCTAGAATACTGTTCAGAACAATTTTATTTTAGGAAATACGAGCAAAAGAGAGGTATGTAGACTAAGTAACCACAGAAGACTCCATGTGCACAGTTCTACATCATAAATGTCAATTTTCTTTTCCTTTTTACCATTGAAGTAATGATTATCTACTTCTGTTATCTGTCCCTGTATTGTGAGAGTGTTAGAAGTATGCCGGGAGTAAAGATAACTCTGTCTTGACTTGCCCCAGTCTTGGCTTCAATCTCTAAGAAGGGAGTTAGAATGTAACCAGGTACACATACATGAATTTAACAGGTTGATTATGATTATTGTACAATTTGCTGTCTCATCTGAGCTATCTGAATAGTTTCACAGTTCTGAGATTTTATGGTGAGAAGTAGACCTCTCTGGGCACTCATTCATGCCTGCCTGAGTTGGTCGTCTAATATTTAGAATGAAATATCTTTTAGGATGAACTTTAAATGTGTTCAAGCTCAAAACATTTTTGCATTTAAGTTTAATGTCAGTTAACATGGAACACATTTAAGTAGAAATGTCTCATCTCGCTTGGTTTGCTTTAGCAGACATCTAATGATAGAAGATAGTTCATATATTGGACTTTACTAACCTCACAATGCCATTTCTATGGAGAGGCAGAAAGGCAGAAACCTAAGCTTGCATTAGGTGTTACTAGAAATTAAGAGATTCAATCTTCATTCCTAGGTCTTCCACTAGTACCCACCTCTTTGGGTCTACACCTGTGAAAACAGAGAACATATTTTAATTGTCTCAATCATATAAATTTTTTGTTATCCATTTTGTTTTGTAAACTGCTTGTAAGACATTGTCCTGAGTTTGGCTAGGACAAGGTTAAATGACACAAGTCGGGAGGAGTCACAGCCAGGATAGCCAACTGAGCCAGCCAACAGGATATTCTATACCATACTGACATCATGCCTGACACATAAGAGGAGGGCTGGCCTGGGAAGGTGCGCAGGTTTTGGTGGTAAGGTCAGGTGGTTTCAGTGAGCACTGTGATTTATATCACTCATTTTATATATTATTTAATTAATATTGTTGTTGTTACTGTTGTTTCTTCTCTCCTTGCACTTGTCTCTTAAATTCTCCTTATCTCAACGTATGGGGTTTTGACTTTTTCTCCCAGTTCTCTTTCCCATGTCACTGGGGGGAATGGGTTGGGCAGTGAGTGAGTGGCTGAATGGTACTCAGTTGCTAGCTGGACCTAAACCACGACAGGTGTGGTGATTAAATCCATAGAAATGTGTGTAAACAGTAGTATGATATTATAGAAATACTTTAATGTCCTCTATTTCACTGAAGTTGGGAGAAATGGTTTTCAGAGCAAATTCTTCTTTTGCTTAATGTCTATAAACTGCCTCCTGGCCAAATTGAAACATATAATTTTTGTCATTATGTATATAGGACAGTTCTGTACATATACTTCAATGCACTTTTGTCAAAGAATGCTTCAGATGTAACCATGCTGCAGTTAAGAAAAAAGTATAAATTTTATAGTTTACATTTTTCTCAAGAATGTCCTATTAGGGAAGCTAATAAAACTTCTTATTTTATCTTGATTTCAAATACAAATAACGTATTTGTTTTTATTTGTGTATTTCATGATTGCAGAGTGTGAATGTATTGAAATGGTTACTGGGCAAAGACTTTCAACAAATTGGGAAAAAGACATAGTATGGAAGTAACTAATTCAATAATGTTGTGGAACTGTTGATTATAAACTCAGTGCTGGCAGTGACACAGCTGTACATAAGCTTTGTCCAGAGAAGCCTACATTATAAAGAAGAAACTAGATAAGCTGTGTTTTTCTTGTTTGCCTTCACCCTGCTTCCATACCTCATTTTGAAATGCTCCCTGTGGAGGGTATTAGAAAGTTGTGAATTAAAGCTCCAGGGAATCTGAAAGAAGCAACTATAGCCAGTGTTGTGGAACAAAAAGTGTAGATTTCCTGGTGCAATTAGTCAGGTGTTTCCTAAGCATGATGAAGAGTTTGTAGTGTAAAGAGGTCGGTGAAAGGAGAATGCAAATAGTACAGTTAGATGTGTCTGTAAATTTTGTATCATATCATGACATCATGCTGTGCTCACCTTGTAGTTCAAATGCTTAAAGATATGTCAAGTTGGTCTGAGTATCCTGCAGTCATAAGAAGCTGATAATTGCTGGTTACCTGTTGAGTTCAGCTTGTTGTCTTTCAGAGACATCTATTTGGTTATTTTTTATGAATCTGACCATATCTCTTGAGCAAAGCTTGTACCTGTATTATGTACAGACATCACAGCATTCCCAAAGAATTTGAAGTGTATGCAGGTTGCTAAGACAAATAAATTCACTTGCAGCAGCCTCTAGTTTTCCTTCATTTTTCTAAAACTGATAGCATCAATTTCTGGCATTAATATTGAAACAAGAAAATGGTAAAAATATAGGTGTAATACTAATAAACTGTATTTTAAATTCTGGTCTTAATAATACTTAAAAAATAAATTTCATTTCTAAATGTAGCATTAGATTTTAAATATAACACAATTTCATTCTGTATTGTGTTGTGGAGCACTTCCACGTAGCCTTCTGCCCTTTGTATTGAATCATTCTCCCTGAAATTAGAACTGTTGGTGAGTAGCATCAGATATTTCGTTTTCACTCAAAAAGTTATTGCTAGTAGGAGGACTTCAGACAAATATATACTAGCTTTATACATGTTGTTAGGGTTATTTTTATACTATTTCTTTTTTGCAGTACCTTTGACTGAGTTTGTGGCTTATTGCAATACATTTCAAGGTGAAAAGAGCTTTCCAAAACTAGGGTTCATAAATATGGGAGGTCAGACAGTAATGTCAGGACCTCTGCTTTACAGAATTCATTACTGTAAGTGATGTGAGAAAATGATATGTTACCAAGGTTTAAAAGAAGACGCAAGATTTTTGAGATGTCATTTAGTCTATTAACTTTCAAAATTTCCTTGATATTATTTTTTAGATTTCTATATATGTATATAATACATGCATACAATATGACATATTTCTATCCTATTGCCTGTATCAATTAAAGGTTGCATTTATGACATAAACTACCTTCATTTCAAATGAATAATCTGTAACTGTGGTTTACTAGATAGGACGGAAAACTGTGAATTGAGGATCTTGCATTGCATTCTTGCTGATGTCACTGACCTGTTTTTGTGGGGTGAAAGAAGTCACCTTGGATTTCTGTGTCTTGAGTGCCTAGTGTATTAAATAGATACAAAACATCTTACATTACATGATATGATGAGGATTGCTTAAGTAAATGCTACTCACGTGTTTTGAGTGTCAAATGGAGTTTTCTGATTGATGCCCTTCATCTGCACATGTACAGTGCTTTTGTATGATGAAGTTAAAATATCAGAATATTGAGCTCTGGCATAATAATTTCAGCTTTGCCGTTTTCAGAATACTGATTTTTTCCTATCACTATGATGGGAAAAAAAACCAAAAAAAAACCCCTGAGGATTGTCCTTAAAATGTAACCTTTTGAATTTTGTCTAATTTATTGCAGATATAGTAAAATATTTCTCTTACAATGCACTAAGTACTAACTCTGCTGAATCTCTAGTATTCTGGCCATGTTGAACTACACCAAGAGAGAATTACAATAGCTGGTATTGTGCATGTTGGAAATAGGGCTGAATATTCAAAAATATTCAATATAACTTCTTCCAGTTTTTAACTCTTTGAAAAATATAACCCTTGTCAGTACTAGATAGAAATGCAGATGGTTATCCATATTTTTCAATAACCAGTGTGAATTCAGCCAGGCAGCAGGTGGGAAGGTTCTGGACATCTGTATCATCTCTCTGGCTTGTGCATCTGTCTCTCAGGGCCTGTACAGCTGCAGTGGCTGCCTCCCTACATGCCATAAACAGTAAAGAAAAGGCAATTGGAATTCTAGTCCCCAGACATGGGTGTCAATGGCTGGCACCTGATCCTGAATTTCTAACTCACTGTATGCATTTCATGGTTTTAGCTCATCAACACACTTTTATATGTTGTACATATCTAACAACTTAGTGTACACTTCCAAATTTTCCTAATACTTTTCTGCAATACTGCACTGTATTTTAGGACAGAATATAAATGTTGCAATTTTCTTTTGTAGGTATAATATGATGAATAATGATACCTGAAGAAGTATTACTATATTAAAAAATGAAAGATCAAATTACCACTAGATCTTATGATACTCGGTTTTACATTCTATTGAAATTCTGCTGAAGAGATTTGTACTTTGTGTAACTGGAATGGCTGCCAATCATACTTCCCTCATCTATTACTTTATTCAAATTAATACTTGTAAGCTTGAAATATCATAAGTAGCTTTAGCCCTTCTGTAATCTACTTTTAATAGAAGGAATGAAATACAGTCCATATGGTAACCTGGATGATCTGTCTTGAATTATTTCTGGGATAAGATCAAATACATGCCTGAGTTTTGGTTACATACCCAATCTCAAATTATTTTCATTAAAAATTAAAATCTCCTTTAAATGCACTTAGTTTGAGGCTATCTGTTGATTTCATAAATCCTGTAGCCTCAGTTCTTTTATTGGATAAACCTCTCCTATACTAACTTACTATGGGAGGTTATATTAGAAGTGGCAGTTGTGGGATGGGCTTGGATGCTGCATGCTGGAGTCAAAGGGTGAACAGCATTTCCCTTTTCAGAAGCCTACTTCTGACTCAATAAACTTAAGGAAGACAGTGTCTCAGTGACTTCTGTGGATTTTGGATCACATCTCAGTGTGGTAAACTGCAAACTGTCCTATTCTGCATATGGCTAGATGAGGATAAATAGTATGGTATCAACCTATAACAGAATAATAACACATTATCAAGTGATATGTTGCTACTAATTGAAAGAGTAGGTTATTTCGCAGGGACAGAAAAAAAGATTTAAATCTCTAGGGGTATCAGGCTTGTGTTTGAAACAATAGTCCTATGTTCCTGTTTCTGAACTAGTCATTAAGAAGAATATAGTAATTGTCATTTTTCCTCCCCTTTATAACTGCTGATCCATTTATGTATTACATTGTCAAGCAGCACATAATTCATTTAAGCTAACAACAAGCATGCAAATCCTAAAATAATTTATCACCAGGGGGGTGGGGGTGGTAGTGCACTTCTAAAACAGAGGATCCCATCAATCTGTGTACAGTCTGCTGTGATAGAAAGAAGGGCTTTTCTGATTGTCAGAAGGTGCTAGGTGTTAGTTTAACTGTGCTTTTCAATGTCAATATGAAGTTTGAAATTTTTGACTCTTAATATATATTAATATTTCCCCATACTATTCTAGTTCTTTGTACACTCCAGGAAGTTGAACATATGAGAAGAAATTGTATTTACTTAAACCATTTCTTTACAGTTGTTGAGTTTCCCAAATATATTGCTACCTGTCAGTAAGAGCTGCTGATGCGACTATTTTTCATTGTGGCATAACAATAACAACACATTCCTCAGAGTAAGATGTGAGATTCAGATAACATAATGGACTTCCAGGGCCTTTGAGAAACACCATTATTTTTTTTGCTGAATTTGTATTAAATAAGTACCAGTCTGTATGTATGGGTTAATATATGCATACTATTTGGAAAGTACTTAGTTACATTATGTAATTCACAGATGTTTTATTATTCATGGTACTGTGCATTCATAGCTCTCTGTAGTCACTGTTGTGCAAAATCTAATGAGGGAGATTCTCTGTGTGTTTTGCCGTCCTTTTGGACTTGTCAAACTCTCATTCAGTCAATTCAAATCAAAACTAGTGGGATGTGGTGCCCATTTCTGATTATTTTGCAATTTGACTGATGGAGTGGAAAGGAGTAAAAATTTTGATTTCTCATAATTTGTGCACATATATTTCCTGTCATAAAAATACAGGGGAGGATGTAAAAAAAAAACCCCAAACCCACCTTATATTTTCTCTGTATTGGGATTATGCTGTAATTTATCTTTTGAAAGGGGATAAATTATGGTTAGTGTAAGTATTAGATAAAGCTCTCATACACACTTTTCATAGGTGTAAATGAAATCACACTGTTATAGATAGAAGTGAACCAAAACAAAATGAGAAACTTCCTTTGTTTCTGTTGTTCATGTTTTAAATCAAATTAGAAATGCTTTATCCTGATGGTTTGCCAATTCATTCTCCTTGATTTCATCATCTGATCAGCATCAGACCACTTGCTGATGAAAGAGAAAGTCAGTGTTACTGATTGCAGTGGCATTTATTATTTTCTATTAATGTAAAAACCACAGTGTCTCAGTGTTGTAGTTTTACTGAAGAAACCATAAATCATAAGAATTAAGTGATATCCAAAAATCCTCATTGGAATAAGAATTTTAATTTGGAATTTCATTACCTCTTCTTTTTTCTTTTTTTTTTTTTTTTTTTTTTAAACCTCTGTTCTTTTTTAATTTTGATTTCTTATTAGTTATCTCTTTTCTCTGTGACATTTGCATTCTTCATCCCACATTTCTGAACCAGTGGTGGAATGAAGATTGAAGAACAGATGAATGTTCTACCTTTCTGTGCTGGGCTAGTGATAGTCTTCCCTTTGCAGAGACTGGGATTGGTATTAGGAAAGTAAATACATTGAATAATAAATTTGACAGTTTTATAAGTGCAGCACTTATCCAGTTTAAGATTTGTGAAACTGTGTGTTTGATTTATTTAATATTGAATCATTCACTTTGATGTCCTATTCATTTATATACCCCTTCAGTAAATAAACATGTAAAGGCTTTAGAGCAAATCATAAACTTCAGTCAGAATGCCCAAGGAACACAGAGACTAATGTAAAAAGTTGAGCTTCCTGTTCCATTTAAGAGGAGTTAGTATAAAAAGCCAATAGTAAAATTATTTTTTTATTTAATCTCCCATATTCAGTGAACTTCATTAATGTGAGATACGCTCCTGAAAACATCCTTCCTCCTGTGCTGCCATTCTGGCTCCCTGTGACTGTATCAGTGATTGACAAGTTGCAGTTTTCACACTGAATGAGGATATCATATTCCAACTTGCTTTTCAAAGCCGTGTTCTCTTTGTAATGTTTTCTAATGAGACTCTGTTAATGTGAATGTCAAGTGGTCAAAAAACTACTTTAAAATCTACCAGTGGTCCATGCTTAAAAGTTTTAGGAAGTTTCTGCTTTCTTGATGAACAGAAAGGGCAGAAACCATAAAGCATGTACAATTTGTTTTGCTTCAACTTGCGAAAATTTTGGAATTACAAGCCAATGGTGTTACAGCAAAATATATTACACAAAGTCCCCAAAATGGTGAAAAACGTTTATTTTAGAGCCCAATGGATATCTGTCAGAACAGAACTCCTGCAAGCAGGCAATGCAATTAATTCTAACTATGTACTCTGCTTCCATCTCTGGTTTACTCTCTGATGACTAATGTATAGGGGCTTTTAACAGTTTTGTATCTATCTTGAGGAGCGGTAGAATATACTTTGTTCACTTCTATTATAAGCCAGGAAAAACTTCAAATAAGACATCTGTTCTTTGATGGTCTCTCGTCCTACTCAGTGGACAACTAGAGAGGTGAGTCTTTGTGATCCCCGAAAGAGGCTGTCCCTGCACGGCAGGGCAGCCGGGGCGGCAGTCACACCAATGACTCCGAGGAACAATAACAAAACAGTTTATTAGTTCTACTTAATGAATCAACAAACGGTATGGATAAAGGTGTTATTTCCATACGCAATTATTTTACGGCACGACTATATTCCGAGGAAAAGAAAGAAGTCGTTATTAGAAAAGAGGAAAAGATATGGGGAGTGAGAGAGTGGATAAGAGAGAGAGAGAGAAAGATAAAGAGAAAAGGTTATCACCACCTGTGGATCCAGCAACGTCTCGTTGGATCTTCAGTTCTTCAGTGGTGGGTGCACACCGATCAATATTTTTCTGTCTCTTTGTACCCCTGATATATCTGGGTGGCATTCCCAGTTTCCACAGGAAGTGACATTGATTTACATGAGCCCCATGAACTAGAAGTAGTGTGGTGCCTGCCATCCACCTCCCAGCTGGCGCAGTCAGCAGGAGCACTTAATCAAAGAAAAGACAAAGTCCCACCTACACAGAATTTATCTCTTCCTTTTGTTAAAGCATATCTACAAGGAGCCAAAGGGGGAGCACAGAGACATTGGGAACAATCAACACTTCTCTCCTCCAGACAGGTCTTTCCAGATCTTATCACCACACAAGGTTTGAGGCACACAATAGCTGGGCTCTTACAGATGGCTATTGCACTTCCTAGCCTTTTAGTCTCACGTCTGGGCTGAATGGACATTGCGTAATCTCACTCAGATTGATATCATCTTCACTCCATAAAAGGACATTAAGAAAATTTCCATTCATGGAGATCACAATATTATACAGAAGAGGAACACAGGAGTTAGATCCTATCTCTAGGTTTTTGTCAGCATGATAGCAGTTTCCAGACTTAGGTCTGATGAATATAAAAAGACAGGAACGAATGTTCTACACAATGTCTAAAGAAAAATGCTCGGTGTAAACTAGTTTCTATTAGGCTTGATGTAAAAGAAAACATAAAAAACAGTGGTTAGTTTCTCCCGATGTTTTTTCCCCTAGAGTTTTTAGTTCATTCTCTAATCTCTCCTATTGGAGACAGTTTTGTATTATTCTGTTTCAGATTTTTGCTCTTGTATACGTAGAGTACACTCCAACATTGGAATACAAAAAAGATGGATGAGACAGCTGATATCTTGAAACAGGGCTGCTCACTGTAATGTCAAAGGAAGATAGATGGAGAAAAATACAAATAATGAACAGAACTCAACACGTGGTTCTTTAAAAGGGACTGGTTTTGTCTCTGTATTAATAGGCTCCAATTCTCAAACTTGAACCCAGCACAAAATAATAATATCTCTTAAGTGAAGGATGCTGAAATTAACTTATCTGATTCAAAATAAAAAATTAAATCCTTCACATAAATATTCCACTCACATCCATGCCTGAGAGGGGTAGTTGGGAAGACCCTCTCTGCTGGCAAAAATAAACAATCACAACAAAATGAAGACTTAAGAACCAAGCACAAAAGATCAAATTTAGAAAGGGAGTTTTATATTTCACCCTAGAAACTAGACAGTGTTTCATTTTTATATGACATCATTTTTAATATGTGTTAAATTAAAAATTTAAGAAAATAGATGTCCTGAAATGAGCACAAAACTGCAATTCATTGCTTTTAATCACTGTTGATGCTGTACATTGAAGGAGGGCAGTTTTGTTGTTCTTAAGGTGCTGTGAAGATGTAAAAATACTTCAGCACAATGACTTGAGGATTGTTACATTTTGGTATAATTTATTTATTGTGACATGGAAACAGAAGTTTTGAGCAAGTTGTTTGGGGAGATGCTTGGGGACACAAAATTGGTGTAGTTCTACAACTTGCCTAATGGTCTCTTAATTTCTTCTCTTAGGACTTAGCATCCTCACTTGGCTGAGACTAGAAATCCTATTCTCTTCTCAGTGTTGCCAAAGCAGGCAACCTTTTATTTGTTCATTTTTCCAATTCTTAACTACTCCCAGTCTATGATCCCTCTAGGGGCTTCATCCTTTAAATATGAGAAGTTTTATTCTTCTCTGAGGAGATCCTCTGTCAGCAGAATGATTGAATCTTTTGTATAAATGACTTCAGAATAATTTCATTTTGTTATTTCCCTAAAAGGGCTAGCACATTTCCAGGTGTTCAGAGAACTACTATGTGTTTGGGTTGTACCCCAAAGTTGCTGGTTTAGGGTTGGTTTTGGTTTGTTTTTTTTTCATGAAGATTGCCTGCTGAAACTCTTCATGAAAGAGCTGCAAAACTTAACCAAATACTTATGACATAATAATTGTTATGGGGTAGATACTTGGATAAAATAAGGGAGACATGCAGTGATTTATATCTATATTTTCTCTTTCAGGTGAGTAAACACAGTAGTGGAGCACAAGTTTTGCTTAGATCTTATTGTATTTGTATCTTTTGGGGGATGAATTCCAGCCTAGAAAAACTAACAGAATTCCTCCCCTATTACACACAATGTGATGTATGAAGCATAAAGAGATGAAGATGTTTCAGTATGAACCTAGGTATGAGTATAGGAAAACAGCAGAAAGGACCTAAGGAGGAATTGGTTTACATAAGCTAGGTGTAAAAAGACAAAAATTTATGGATGCGAATGCTGCAAATGTTTCAAACTTAATTCTGCTAATGTTAGTAATTTTTGTCTGTGATTTCCACTCACAAGACAGAGACAAAGCAGCTGTTCTAATTGTTATGAATAATTTACCTTTTAGTTTCAAAAGCACTTTTATTTGTAGTTTAGGTACAAAACAAAACAAAACCAACCAAACAAAAAAAACAACCAACCAACCAAAAAAAAAAAAAGAAAGAAGATGCACTTTAAAAGAAACCATAAGGACAATACTTTCATAGTTCTTACAATTAAACATTCCCCATTCGTAGCTTATATGACAGCTCTGGCAATATTATAAATCTTTCCAACCTTCTTATTCCAATTTAACTATACTTGTGAGGATATATGTTGAGGGCTTCTTAAACATAAAGAAAACAAAGATGCTAAGCTATAAAACAAACATGACAACCAGTATTTTTAACCCATGTAGATTTGGAAAGGATTTATACTGTATATCAAAGAGTAATTCCTCTCTGCTGTTCAAGAAATTAACCTATGATTTTTCTCAGCGCTAGAACTGTTCTGTTCTGTTTCTCAACTCTTATATTCTAGAAAGCTGCATGGTTGAATCGTTGAATATTTAAGAAATGCAGAATATTGTCCATGCTGGCATATACAGACTCTCAAAGTATTTGGCAATTAGATTCATGTGCTAGTGTAGTGATGCAGAAAAATCTCAGTCTCGTCATTTTACTTAGGGAGCAGAAGAAAAGCTATGGAAATAACATATAAGCCCTTGGCAGCCAGGAGTAGACAGTTCTTCTACCATCCTTTCTTTGCATTTTACTGCAGACACATTGGTTATCCTGTAAGGAATGAATGCTGGACTTGAAGAAATTAGGGTTCTTAAGTGAAGTAGGAGCCAAAGAACTTTTAAACAGAAATTCAAAGGAAGAAAGAAACTACCCTTCTCTCTCCACTGGGAGACAAAACCAAAAAAATAACTAAATGCATGAATAAATAAGTAAGGGTGTATAATGAAAGTACAAGACAAAAAATGAAAAAGTATTTTCTGATTCCTTATATAGTCTTTAAATATTTTGCAAAAGAAAAAATATGTCATTGACATATAAATTGGTAATGAAATAGGGCAAGTACAATCCTTCTGTCACAGCACAGTATCATCCCCTTTCAGTTTTTAGTTTATTGATTGTTATTCAGGATTTGTTTACTTTGAATTTTTAAATGAAATTAAAAAATAAGAGCAAGAAGTTAGCTATTATTTTTGGTTTGAATCATAAAAATTAAGCTTGAAACAGCCTCCCAGAAGGTGATACAAGCATAAACAAAGGAGCAGAAAAAATCTTCAAAGGGTCTGTAGCTCATGGAGTGAAGGAAGTAGTGTATTTGTTGATGCTTCTCCTTAGCCCATAGAAAGTTTTCTGTATATGTACCTCATAATTAGGGCTTTATGTGCCTGTGGGGAGGGTACACAGCCAGGGAGCAGCCTTTATGCACAGCATGCTACCCTAGCAACCTGATAGATTTCCAGCAGAAATGTGTGTGGGAGTTAATGCTGATCTTTTCAGAGTTAACCCATTTCTGGAAAGAGAAGTATGCACAGCTGTTGTGGACTAGTCAGCATATGAGCATATGGTTTCTGAAATCCACAGGAAAAGGAACTTCAGTAGTGTATGTTCATACTTGGTATATATACTTGGACTTTTTTTCCCTCATCCACCGAATCCCTGTGTGGAGAGTAATGTGACATCAGCCACATGAGATGATGTTCACTAGCTGTGCTTTTGACACTTCCTAGGTTTGCCATTTGTTTCTCACCTAAGTATGATAGGAGTTTTGAGAGTGTATTTTTCAGTTATGCTAGATTAGCCTTTTAAAATTTAATTTCCTATTTGCCATTCTAGTATTTCAAAATAATTCAGAGGAACTGTTTAAGACATAGGTGGCTTTAAAACATTATGTAATAAACTTTGGCTACCCAGATTCAGATTTGCACAGCTGTCCAAGCTGCAGTTGTGGGTTGACCAGCAGACAGAAATAGACATCTAAGGCTGAGCTCTGCTAGTCCAAGCCAGAGCACTAGGACTAATTTGAATATGAGAAAAGGCAAATGAGCATAGAAGTGAGAGAGAAGGTTGAGGAAAGGAGAGGAATTCTTGTGTCTCACTAACTCCAACAACATGGATTTAGTTGACACCGGAATGTTCATACCTCCTGTCCTTACACTTTCCTGTAAGAGCTTTTGTTGCTCTAGTCAGAGCTAGAAAAACATTAGAGAGTGAATAACATGTATGTATCTTGTGCTGTGTTAATCTCATTCAGTATTTTAAAGGCATAGAGTAGAATATCCTTCGTGTGTGTGCAGAGAGTGGGAAATTGCTTAATGGTCAAGTGTGAAAGAGTAGGACTGTGGAGGAGACAGATATCTGAATCTCTGAAAGGTTGTAGGGCTATTTGCAGCTTTTATAATATAATTTTGAACTACCAGAGGAAGAATTTGTGTACATTTTCCACTGCTTTCTATCCCCAAAGGGAAACATTGCTACATCACAGTCTATCCAATCATCTGACATCAGCAGAGAAAAAAAAAAGTGTGATAGGAAGCCTATGCTTATATACAGTCTCAATGACATAAATCTGTAAAATTTCTGATTTTAGCTGTAAATTTTACTGATGAAAAGTCTTTCACTGTATTATTGGTAGAATTCATAAAAAAAGATAATCACTTGGACTGCATGAAGTTGTTGGGATTTTTTAATAATGGAAATAAATGGAACTATAATATTTCAATTTCTATTTTGCACCTTAAATACTTAAAATTAACATTCAAAGTGACATTTTTGCCTTGTAAGTTTGAAACCTTCATGAATACAGTCTAAATGAAATTTACACTAGTGAAGGGAAGCCTTTTGTGTGGTATTCATCAGTTCCTATTCTTGTTCAAAACATCTAACTAATGAGAACATAATCATTGCTATTTAGACAAGTTCTTGCCCCTTGAAAACAACATATTAAAATAAGAAATTATTAATCTCACACCTGGGTAACTTCATCAGGAAACTAAACATGGAAGATGCAGTTAATCTTTTTCCTCTTCAACATGACCATATATAACTGTGGAAATTATTTTTCTTGTATTCAAAATTAAGAGACATCTTAATAAGAAAAAGTGCATTCTGTATGTTTCTGAACTGGACAACTGTATATTTACTCATATTAGGATTAAAGTCTCCTACTTCCACAGTAATGAATATATATGAGGAAAAATTGTTTGTGTTTGGCAAGCTCCACGTTCTTTCTGATTCAACATTTGTGCTTGTATAACACAATATCTGTGTTCATAATGACACTGAACTTCATTTTTCGCGTATTTCTTCTGTTATCACAGAAAAATTTTCACCAAAGCTGTTGTTCCATATATACCCTTAGGACCGAAACCTCTTTTCTGGACCATACTGTCTTAAGAAATTAATTTCTGAGTCTAACTTTTGTCAAATGTTGCTTTTTGATTTTCACAAACACCAGTAATTACCACTAAAATTCATTAATCTCCAGGGTGATGACAGCCTGATGCTCATACTTTTCCACTGACTCCCATTCAAATTCCAAACTTTTTTAAAGGTTTTCAAACATTCATCTATCTTCATTTGCTTTGCTTCTCATCCAGTTCCTCTAACACCTGCCCCATCCTTCCTACAGAGTCGTCCCTGCTGGTGTGAAAATATGTTCTTCTGCATAGTTCTGTGAAACAGCCTACTTGTATTTCGCCTTCTGATCAAGCCTTAATTGCCTTTCCAAACTTAATTATAAAAAGGCTACTTCTTATAATTAATTTATTATTATTTCATTGGCTTTTTTTTTACACACATTTGCTTTCTGTGATGCTGCTATGGCAGTATGTTGCATTGTACATAATTCTATCCGCTTTGCTACTTTAATACCTATATTTTAGTGGTGCAGGAGATATATGGTACAAACTGAATTGCCATTGGTTTGACTCCATCTCTGTATTCTAGGATGGGTGGTCTTATTAAAGTTTATAGAAAATACTTAAAACATTATCTTACGGATATAGAGGGAGCTTGCATGATACAGCAAGTATCTGGTACGAATGCCTCTGCTGTGGTGGCACTGTTACATGCAGTTTTACCTTTGTTCATGACTTTTCAAACTCATCTTTCAGAAGGCAGTATTGCAACAGGAGAAGAGATAAAGGCATTGAGAGCTCTTTAGGGCACTATATAAATCACTGGAGTACTTCAGCCAAGGCTGCTGGTGAATCCTAACAAGAATATGGGATTGCCAAATTACAGTGTATGTGCTCACAGCACTTTCATAAAAGTGAGTCAGTGGGGAAGAGCTTGAGAGGACTGTTTCAAATAAGAGTTAGTGACTAAGCTGAAACACAAACTGAGAGTGCATCCTCCAGGCATAGGGAAGATCTTCACTGGGCCTTTTACTTATGTTTGACATTTCTAAGGGCCAAAAAGCAAAAATAAGATATCAAATACGGATTTAGAATGAAGTCTTAACTTCACCTACAGCAAGATTGTGGAAAGAACAGAAGGAGGAGCATTTAAAATGTGTCTAAATTGTAGTTTCAATTGTATTCAGCTAGTAGAATTTCAGCCATGTGTGTATGACCATCATGAGAGAATCACATGTACCTTTTTGGTAGTATTTTTGACAGACATTTATAGTAGACTTGTTAGGTTCCCTGTAGGACCCATTTTCTATAAAATTAAGGTATTGCTTCTCTGTATTAGAGCGCGCCAACATCCTTCTCCTTGTCCACATTTACTTCAGTTCAAATGCTGTACTGTGCATGTCTCATTTTACATAGAATAGAGATCAGGGTATACCAGTTATAAGACATTTGAAGTTTTTAATGCAATTGGTGCAATGAAACAACATACTGTGAACTGCAGAGATCACCCCATTGTGCATCTCTCAACTGTTGACATTATTTCCTGTTGTTTGAAAGGTTGACAGTTCTTGCCTCAAATCAAGATTTGTTCTGCTGAATAATGACACTGTGCGGTACTTTGAATGTGTGGGTCCCTTAGAACCAAGGCAATTGTTTCTGTGACAGGTTACTTAAATGCAGTTATATTACCCTGGATTTTTTTAGAACCTACAGAAACCATACTGTTATTTTGAAAGTTAAAAAGGTTTGTGATTAATTCTGATGTTCTGACTTATTTTTGCCCAATTGTATTCCAAAGTCTCTTACTGTCTGAGCATTTGTTGAGCGTGTAGATTTGTCAGCTGTAGTTTGCATTCTCTATACCATCAATATCAAAGTCATTGTTTGTCATTTTGTTGTGAGATTTTTCAGAATATAAGGAGACTGTATGAAGTGGTGTTTGTTTCATGTGACGAACTACTCTTATGATGTTCTTAATTATTATATACTATTTAATCATATTTTATTTAGTGTTATTGAATGCAGCACTAATATGCTCTTTAATAATATGGTTTTTTAAGTTTTATATAATGCTTTAAAGTATTATAAGGCTATTATATGTATTATAAGGCTTTAAGAGTTCTAAGTGTTACACGGATGAGGATGTATATGCATCTGATTGCTTATCAATACTTCTGTGGCATAAAGATGAAATGCAGAATCTTTCCTTGAGAATCCATAAAAAGAGAGCATACAAGCAGCTATCTTTAGATAATGTGATCTTTACTGAATTTCAGCCACCATTTAGATCCATATAGAAAGGAATAGGCTTGTAAGATGAGTTGTGTCCATGAAAAAAGAATTGCGATTTATATTTCTTCTACTGTGCCATTATTTCCACTACAGTCTACTTACAGATCAGAGACAATCACTGCCCTTCTCACTAGTGAGTGATAACAAGAAAAAATCATTTTTATTCTTTATGTATTTGACAACTGGAAGAACTAGTTATGCTACCTGATTGGGAGTTGGAATAATCCAAGAAAAATATTAATTAATTACATTTTAAAAAAGAAAAATAAGAATTTTTGTTTTGTTTTGTTTTCAATCAGAGCAATAAAATTTAGATATGTCAGAGAATCATGGAATAGTTTTGGCTGGAAGAGACCTTCAAGATCATCAAGTAAAACCTTACTCCTAGCCCTATCAAAAACCACTAAACCATATCCCTAAGCTCAATATCTAACTGCCTCTTAAACACTTCCAGGGATGGTGACTCCACCACCTTCCTGGGCAGGCCATTCCATTGCCTGACAACCCTTTCTGTGAAGAAATGTTTCCTAATATCCAGCCTGAACCTCCCCTGGTTCAACTTCAGATCATTTCCTCTTGTTCTGTCACTTGTCACCAGGAACAACAGACCAACTCCCACCTCACTACAACTTTCCTTCAGGTAGTTGTAGAGAGCAATAAGGTCTCCCCTCAGCCTTCTTTTCTTAAGGCTAAACAGCCCCAGATCCCTCAGCCTTTCCTCATAAGAGACATGCTCCAAACCCTTTACTAGCTTTGTAGCCTGCCTCTGTAACCTCTCCAGCACCTAAACGTCCTTCCTGTAGATAGGGGCTCAAAACTGGATACAGTATTTGAGGTGAGGCCTCACCAAAGCCTAGTACAGAGGAATGATCACCTCCCTGCTCTTGCTGACTACATTATTCTTGATACAGGCCAGGATGCCACTGGCCTTCTTGGATACCTGGGCACACTGCTGGCTCATGTTCAGCCAGCTGTCAATCAACACCCCCAGGTCCTTCTCTGCCTGGCAGCTCTCCAGCCACTCCTCCCCAAGACTATAGTGCTGCTGGGGGTTGTTGTGGCCCAAGTGCAGAACCCAGCATTTGGCCTTATTGAAGCTCATGGCCTTGGTCTTGGCCCAGCAATCAAACCTGTCTAGATCCCTTTGTATAGCTTCCCTACCCTCAAGCAGATTGACACTTCCACCTAGCTTGGTGTCATCTGCAAATTTACCCAAGGGTGCACTCTATCCCCTCATCCAAATCATTGATGAAGATATTAAACAGGAGTGGCTCTAGTACTGAGTCCTGGGAGACACCACTCATGACTGGCAGCCAACTGGATTTAACTCCATGTCAACAGATAGTTCCTGTTTTGTCTGCTTTACAAGTGTTCCATTGACTTGACTTCAATGGTATGAGACCCACTTGCTTCCTTCTTAAGGAGAATGATATTCAAGTTGACTTTCTACTTCCTTAGACAGCTTTTTAGGAATTGCATCACATGTTTGAATCTAAGGGTAGCTTCATTGGTTTTCCTGTGGTTATTCACTCACTGAGAGTTTAATAGATACATAATGTTATGTCCCTATTAATTGCTTTTATAAACTCTTCATGAATTTTCAAAGAGATGACTTTTCTGATTTCTCAAATTTAGTAAATTTTCCCATACTAAATTCTTGAAGTGCTATAAATTTAATCATAATTTTGGTTAGAAAAAAAAAAAAAGATGCTTATGAAGATTAATAAATAATAAATAAATGATGCAAGGTTCATAAAAGTATGCAGGATAGTGAAAACTAATTGCAAATTTATGAAAACAAAAAGCGTGCTTTATATTGATAAGTATTTCTTGCACTGTAAATAATTTTGCGTTTTAAGCATTAAGTAAAAGTTGGATGAGGATTGTTTTTCTTTTCTACTTAGGGATGACATTAAAATGTGAGCTTATTTAAAATACTGTTTAGTCTAAAAGGCAATTGATTTTTTTCATCAAATAACAGATTGAAAATCTTGCCATGTCTTTCTGAAGAGAAGAATATAACCTATTGACCTGGTACAGTAGCTATGTACATTTTAATACTAGTTTGAGATGTTTAGTTCTATAGTAATAGATATGCAGATTTTATAAAAAGTCATGAAATATGATGCTTAATGAGATACTAAGACACATCTTGTTTTCAAGGAAAATATGAGTCACTGAAATGTTGCACAGAGATAAAATCAATTTTTTATTTTTTTTTAATTTATACTGGGAACATGCTTTGTTGAGTTTACATTAATCTTTTTACAGCTTTCTCTTCCTCTGTAACCTGAGGAAGAGGAATCTGATAGTACTAGTTCCTGCTTCCTGATGATTAAATATCTTTTAATTTATTTTGTCTTTCATTACACTTTTTATGTTTGAAATGTAGTTTGTTTCATCTAGCCTGTCCCTTCTATTCTAATAATAATAATACTGCTTTTTTTTTTTTTTTTCCTCCTACACTATGCTTTGCTCAGCTAAAGTTTACTGTTTTCCAGTATTTGGCTTTTATTTGAAATCAGCCACCTTGCAGTTAATTATGATTATCATTATAGCAATGGTTTGGTTTGTTGTTTCTTTTGGTTGGTTGGTTTTTTGTTTGTTTGGTTTTGGGGTTTTTTTTGTTGTTGTTTGTTTTGGTTTTTTGTGTATGTGAGACTATTTTCAATATATAAAAGCTATTTAAAAAATATATGTGTATACTCATAATATAGTAGTTTTCCTTATTTCGATACATACTGTTTATGGAGATTCTTTCTAAAATATATGATATAAAAATTTCAGTAAATTTACAAATCTTTTCAATCATGGATTCCAATTTTCTTACGAATTTTGTTCTTGGCTTCTTTCCAGAGAAGACTGATAAAAATAAAAATAAATTGCTTTTATGGTATGAAAAATGAAGCTAAAAATTTTTGTGTTTGGTTTAAATTAATGAAAATAACTTCAGAATATATTTATAGAACTACTATGTAATAAATAAAGGTAAGAATCATTAAGTATAAATAAAAATTACAAACATATTTGACAGCTTTTTAAAAGTTATTTTACATCTTCTTTCCCATTAATTCTTTTAAGTCTTGATCCTTACCTTGTGTTCAACATTTTTAAATTCTTCTTTGCATGTAATGTTTATTTGCCATTCAAGGAAAACTTCAACAAGCTCTTTTGACAGCTTTTGATAGAATTTCAACAAAATTGATTCACATGTGAAGACAGAGGATGCTTGGGTGTGGGGGAGCTAATCTAAATGAATGGCTACATAGGTTTAATTTTCATCTTCTTAAGTGGGCGAGATGACATTCACTGGTTAATATGCAGTTTTCTAGCTGACAGGATTTTTAAAAGAAAATAGACAAGCAAGCATGAATCCTGAGTAAAGATATGCCATTCAAGTGTGCAAATAAAATTACGACAAATTAATATAAACTTTAAATCATAAAATTCTTAGCCTTTTCCAATGTCAATAAAATACATATGCATTTTAGTAGTCTGTGTACACAGTAGAAGACTGGCCAAAATAGCTGAAACAATAAAGATCTTTTGTTTACAGTGGAATGAAGAACACCTGTATGCATCTGGAGAGAGTTTCACAAAGGATGTTATTGTAAGGACACATTAATTTATTTTCTAGAGACCCATGGAGTATATAAAATATAACAGGAATTTTGTCAGTTTACATACTCATATATGCATTTAGAATACATTTTAAAGACTTGTTTTTAAATCCCTGTTACTTCCTTATCCAGTCTAATTCTTGCATTCAGTGTAAAATCAATGAGCTCACTTTGAATATTTTTCTTGATTCAGAATTATTCAGTCATATCCCAGGGTCCATTATTCTAGGCACATTAGAAAAACAAGTGTCTTGTGGGTAATGAAGGCATTTGATGCTGAGAAATGAGGATCATAAATTAATGATTCTACTAATAAAGTTGTCATTAAAACTTGACTTGGATTAGATAAGCAAAAGATCCAAAACACTGCAACATTAAGCAAACACTTCAAGATAAATTGTGCTAGTTTACTAATTATTGGATTCCCCATCCCTATCACTCTTATGGTAGTCTTACAACAGTCATTCTACATGTTCTATAAATGTCTGTAAATGCTTTCCTAAAGAAGTTATTCAGCTAAACCAGATATTCTTGTTTTATGTGTGGACTTCCATTCAGTTTAAATAAACTAGATTACTTTTGAGTCATTAAATGATGTTATTAAAGGGTATAGTTTGGTTTACCATACATAAATCAAAGTTATGTATGAACAAGTATGAATAAATTCTAACTGTACTGGAAGTCCAGAGCTGAATTAAGAGAATTGTTCATATCCCCACAGGCCCAGCAAAGAGATGGCTTCTGATAGGGAGAATAATACAAACTTTTATATTAATGGTAAACATATCAGCCTCTGTTTTACAATAAAATCGTTCATATAATATATGCTTAGAGAAGAAGTATAGACATATACACGTTTTTGCTGGAAGACTTGTAATGAATGAACCTTCAAATACAGCAGCAGTTCAATATCCATGATAAATCAGTTTTATTTGGAAAAACACCTCAGCACTGTGAATACCTCTTATTTTCTTGGAGGTTGGATTTTTTTACTGAAGAACCTTCTTGTAAAAAATAATCAGGAATACAAAGGAATAATTCATGATAACACTTGCACTAATTTGCGGTCTTTCATAATTTAGTCTTTGTTTCTCTGTATTTATGAATTATTTTTTTCTTTTTGCATAATACCAATAAATTTCATGCTCATAAGTGTCTTTTCTATAAGAGATATATTCGAATTTCCTGTGGTTTTGGATTGCCTTATCCCTAATAATTCCACACAAAGAAATCAAGTGTGGGATCAGGAAGGGCTTTATATTGTATCATAGAATTAAACATTTTTATAATTGGCATTTTAAATGTAATCTATAATTGACTATACACCAGTTCATACACTGGTCTTCAAAAAGCATTTGATTTTGCCATAAACAAAACAAGGCCATGTATTCAAATTCTACAACTTAAATTGGCAGAGGAAATTTAAATCTTGTTTGTAAAAAAGCCTTTATGGGTACATGCAATTTCCATCAGCAATATATATATATATATATAAGCATTTTGCCATAATTGTTACTGATTTCCATGGAGTGGTACATCAAGTTCATTTGTCAGGATGTTGATTCAGTGGTATATATTTGGAATTGTCTTGGCCTGGTGATGATGTGGGGATGTAATGTATGAGGAATTAAATGCTTATGTTTGGTGGTTATATGACAGTTTCACATTGTTAAGATGTAATTTAAATAGACCAAGTAAAAATAGAATTCTATGCCTTTTTAACAAGGACAAATTAAATGATTCATCTGCAAATTGCATGTCCCCGAAGTAAGTGAAGGAAGAAGTTATGTTCTATGAATAAATAGGTTCAATGTGGGTTATAAAGTCTTTTTGTTTGAAAGACAAATTGTTAAAATATAAGAAAATTTCCCTTAAGTTACATGATGACCAAATTCAGAATTAAACTTCGTGAAATACTTGTTAGATCTTTTTTTGTAAAATTCTTTACATGAACCATGATAATTTTCATTTAGTCTTCACTCATCACTGTCCTTCAGTATGTAAGAGAGTATTCATGGCTAGCTTTGGTCACTGGAGGATTCCTCTGTGCCCATTCCCTGTGAGATATCAGCACCTACAGTGGATTATGCAGCTAAAAGGTCATCAGATATACCCTCCTTAGAGCTGTAGAGCAATGTGCTGGATTTTTTTCCCACTAGTGTAGGGTTCCACTATCCAGTTTTAAAGAATGCATGCTAGTCAGCAGTCCTGTGATGTTAGTTACTTTCTCCTTCATTCATCACTATTAAAGTAAAAATGAAGTATTCATGGGCAATACAGTATCAAGGACATATAAAGACATATTTGCACAGAAGTGGGAAGCTAAACATACCTGTACCCACCTTGTATTTTTACTAATTCCAAAGATCACTTGGCTGAAGATTGAGTTCTTATGCCTTCTTATGCCTTAAATGTCACATCTTCTTTTTGCTTTCATAGATTGCAGGCCCATACTTTCTCTTGTATATCAGTTCCATCTTCGATGGTTAGTCAGTTATCCCTATCATTCCCTCTTTTCCATACCTCTCTACAGAACATGAAGATAATATGACCAGTTTTTCAGAAATACAGAGTCCTATGATTTTGATTTTGAAGGATATTATTCCTATATTCATAAAGGCAAGCAAGGGATTTAAGCCGTTTTAAATAAGCTAACTTTGAATAAACCATCACGAAAAGTGTAAGGACAGAATGACAGGAATATAATCAAAATGTGTTTATCTAAACTTTATCTTCTGATAAAGACTTTACTGTTATTTTTATTATATAATGAGACTGGGATGGCAACTACTTTCAACTAATTCAGTTAAGACCTATCTGCTCTCAAAGCTACTTCATAATGGTGAGGCAGAGTATTTCCCTCATGACATTTTTTCTTGTGCTCCTTGCTCTGAAGTGCTTTCGTTCTTTCATGTACGTACTGAGGTAAGAAGCTGCTTGTGACCCTTCAGCAACTGTGACTCAAATATTATTTTACAGGAAAGCAGGAGAGATTCTCTTCCAATGAAATGAAAAGTGAAGTTTGTACATTTTAACTGTCTTGAGGGACTATTTCTAGTTCTGTCTCACCTGTCTCATTGTAGTAACCATTTAATGTTATAATAACACAATACGATACGACAACCATAAAGTCTTAACAACAGGCTTTATTATGCTTAGCCTTCTCTATGGCTGTAAAGTGGGAAAATGAAGATAAGGCTGTGGAGGCCTTATCCATGCTTCAAATTTTCATGGGTGCTTGGTATGTACTGTTTTTTATACAGATTTCATGTCAGTTAAATTATTTTATATAGGAGCATATTTTTCCCAGTGTAATTACATTAATATACATGTAGTTCTGTCAGCTTGCAATAGCTTTGGTGACTCACATGGAAAGATACTGCCCCTTTCCTTACAGCTGTGTTAGTGTAGTTTCTAATACTAATATATCTATATCTACGCTTTAGTTAAGCATGACTTTAAGTATACATATATTAAAGAGATCAAGCTTTGTGTTTAAACAAAACCAGAGTATTTTTTCAAGAAAGAGAATCATCACCCATAACTGTGTCCATGGCACCTCTCTATCAGAAGACCTCACTCTATGAAAATGCACCTCAGAAACAGCCAAGAAAACTGCATCCTCAGAAACAGAGCAGTTCCTCTTCCTCCATCACAGCAGACACCTTTCTGGGTTCTGATAATGTTATATACTTTTGGCTGTAACAAAATGGAGCCCTGAAAATAGTTTCTCAGAGATGAGCTTGAAATTACGATAAATTATTTTACCTCAATTCAATTCATTCAATGATTAATAATACGATAGCTCTTATTTTAATTAAAAACTTCTTTTTTTTTTTTTTTTTCCCCCAAATCTATTAAGAAGACAAAGAAGACAGAACTTCTGTTGTGAAGATGCATGCATTAACATATTTAAGAAAACCTCTTTTAAAAGACAACCTAGATAGCTTTAAAGCCTATCTTCTAAATAATCCTCTGACCTGGACAAAATAGCAGCACAAGTGTATTAGTAGAACAGTGCATGGAGATCATTTCACATTTGCCTGGCTTTAAGTAAAGCATATATGTGTACAGGAAGTCAGTATCATACTCAAGTGCCAGTTAAATCTCACTGAAGCACTTGGACTTTTTTACAGAGTGGAGAAGCTTGTTCCCGGTACATAACTGCTGGTATTGCAAAAGTGGCAGTAAATTGTCAGAGCCATTTTTATACTCTATTTTCCAGAGGAGGCAAGATCTTCTCCATAGTCTTGCTATGTAATCTACATGCAGAGAAGGACAAAAAGAAGCAGATGGCAACTTCTACTTTCTTCCTGCAGTCACAAGCTGGAGTACCACAGGCATGCTGTCTTAATGCTACACATTTTGGCAGATGGTAGAAACAGTGTTTAGCTTGTATATATGACAGAGCTATAATGGCAATATATCCACTTAGAAGAATATTTTATGTTGTAATGATGGAAAGTGCAATATCTTTCTAATGTTCTCTGGCATCTATATTTTGTCTTTAGTTGATATAAGCTTATAAAAAAACCAACAAACTATTTAATGTACCTTCTTTTTCTCTGAGTGCTGCTGGGTCAGAACCTCACTCAACAAAACATGAGTAGACCAGTCCCTGTAGATGTGAGAATTAATGAAACATAAATATTGATTAACAAGACTTTAATATTGGAATGAAAAATCTTCAGTGGGAAACTTCAAAGGAAGAAAGAAAACATGTGCAGGGTTTGTTAATTACCATGGTATTACAGTCGTGTCTGGACTGAAAAGCATCTGCTGTTGTAATATTATTTAAAGAATGAGTGAGAGTATGACATACCGTAGAAGTTTTTTTTATAGGAAATAATGTGAAATATGGTTAACATATTAAAATAGCAGCATAGTATTCCAGACAGTACCCCTCATGTGCACTTCCCTGATTATCCATACAAATGAAAGAACATACAAAAGAGTGCATTCTTAGCGTTAGTGTTTTTTGACATCAGTCTGTGTTCACATGAGTAGCCCCATTGACTTAATGAGTCTATTCATGTCAAAAAAGATTTCTCATGTGACCATGGCTTGCAGTGTTGCTCCCAGGTTCTAAAAGAGACCTTTATAGAAGTGAAAATCACTAAGTAAGGGAATTATATGTTGTTTCTTACTATACAAACCTTTGATTTCAATGATTTGGTAATCTGAGCCAGGTTGAAACTAATTACTTGAGGCTTACTTAAGACAAAAATGTGTGATGAAGAATGCCTATGGACATGAGTAACCAAGCTCTTTGAAAATACATTTTCCCTTGTCTTCCTTATAAATGTGATGCAGGTTTAATTATCATTTCCTAATACAATTAATCTCCATGACAAATGACACACATTAATGTACAGAGAGTAATCTGTAAGTGACTTCCTTCTTGTAGTGGTTCTGTGTTTCTGACAACTTGAAGAGTGGCAGAAAATGCACAAAGTTGCTGTATCCAAGGATATCCCTTGGAAATGCTTGCTGAATGGTATAAAAAGAGACGGAAGAACAGGGATCATAAACTGCATACTCCAGAGGAATATTTGTGGGGTATCTGAGCTGTCCTCTGATTTTCAGATCATCTTCAGTAATAAATTAAGAGAACAGTAAAATGAAAAATTACACAAAAGTTTACTTTGAAAAATTCCTTCAGCTAATGATAAAGCTGTCAACTTTTTTGTAAGTTTTAAGAATACAAAAGCTTCAAAAATACACTATAAATCTTGATTTTCAAGACTTGGTGTTACGGATCTAACTCATCAAATTAACACTGTTGATCTGAAAGCCAGCATCAATGGAAGCCAATAGAAAGACTCCATAGATTTAGTATGCTTTTTGTTAATCACTTGTTTCACAAGCAATCCTGGCTAATTAAATCCTTTGGTAGTAAAACAAAGGTCTCATTAGCTGTATTGCAATTTCAAAGAGTGTAAAGTTAGATATTTACTTTCATGTCTGGCATTTGTTCACTTGGTTTTTTCTTAAGTAGTGACTCAACTCAGAGTCCAGCTCATTATATTTAAGAACATAAATGAGGAAAAGGGACCACAAGTACTCAATATTTTTAATATTCAGTGTAATATTCTGTTTGATACAGTAGGAGATAGTTTATGTTTTTGTGGAAAATTAAGAGTAGCACTTTGTTTTAAAAAACAATTTTAGGAAAATGTCCAATTTATTTTTTTTCCAGTAGGTTCTTTAGGTGATGTTGTTGTAGGTCTAAATATCTTGCATACCTCATTGGATATATTCAGTCTTTTCCTCCTATCTGGGATTTAGTGGTAAAATTTTGGTGAGAAGGATTTTAAAATGGAAATGCTATGTGACACGGAGATAGATTTTTATTTGTGTATAATACAATTAGCTAGAGTGCTTCTTGACTATGAAGATTCCATAGTCTTAGTGTTTCTGGACAGACTCCCAGTTTTAGAAGGAGAGAAGCTGACCAACAACACTTTGCCAGTGGTAACAGAAGCCTTTAATCAGAGTCTGGAAAATTAATTCTCTGTAAAAGCATCTGGAAGCTTTTCCTGCCTTGTAGTCATCTTCATTTGCAGTGCTTTAGGCTTTACTTGTGGACTCTATCATAAGCTGAAGTTAAAAAAAGAAAAGCAAAAGGAAACCTGCTGCTATCAGCAGAAGAGAACAGATGCCTTGGTGGGAAATGAGTTTCAAACTGAAAATTAATACAATGAATGGTATGACTAAAACATGTGGAATATAGAGTGAATTAAAAAGGGGAAATTGCTCTTTCTACTGAGTAAGCATTTTGACATATTTTTATTCATGCATTTGATAACACTGTTATCCTAACATTGTTCTGCCTGTAAAGCTTTTCCAACCATAATATACAAGAGCTTTGTTTTTCCCTTCAATGTGATGACTCTGTCCTTTGGTATTTTTCATAGCTTGACATGATGCTGTAATGGTTCTATTAGCTGCACTGTATCTGCTGAGGTTGCTGTTTTCAGGAAGCATGTCATCACCAGTGCCTTTCTGCAGTTTCCTTATTAGCATGTGCCCTTTACTGACTCTGCAGGAGCTATCACCTAGAATTAAATATTTTCTGCTAGACCTGTCCTTACTCTGTGCAAAATGATTACAATCCATTACGCCACCCTTTTTCTGACAGCCAGATACCATACAATAAAATTGCTCCACATTTAAGTATGATACTAGCTTGCTGCACTGAGTATTGATGAAAGAAAATGTTAGAAAATATCCTTTCAGTTCAGTAATAGATGATGAACTTTTGAGAAGAAAAATGTGGATGCTTACTAAAATGATCATATCAGCTATGCTGTAGTAGTTGTGTAATCATACTAAAAGTAAATGTAAAACATTCCATTAACTTTTTGCTTCATTAAGATAGCTAATAAGGTGTGGAGTGGCATAGACCTTTAGGAGATACAAAAGACTTATAATGGAAAACAAAAGCTTTGAAATTATTAATGTTTAATTTTGCCTTTAACACAAAAGAAAAATGAAGTATTCTTCAGCATTTAATAGTGCAAGATCCGTACATTCTGTCGGAAAGACTATATGTGCAGACTATTGTTAAGTTTTTTTTATTCGAGAAAAAGATAACACCATAGTTGTCATTGTTGATTTGAAAGTAAACATTTTCTCTCTTTTTGAGACTTTTTCTTCCTTTCAAACCCTGTTCCCATAGAACCTCAAAAGTATTATTGTACATTTACCTCTATTTTCACTAAGTTACCACCTCCAGCAATGTAGATTTTGGTGTGAATTACTTGTAGTGTGTGTAATGCTTTTGCTGCAGCTTCTTTGGAGCTGGTAGGAATTGTTGCCATGTACATAAGAGAAGCCTAAGCTCCTCTCATCTAGGTGCTTTCCGTTTGGGTAAACGACTTCATAAATTTTTTTTCCAGCAGTAAAACACTGCTTAAACTTAAAGCTTCCTGCATCACTACACTGCCTCATAAGCAGGGTTATGCTTACATGACACAGTAAAGTCCTCATTCTTTGTGAAAGTCTAAGGGCCCATTTTGTACTTCTGACAATTTTTGCTTTTATGAGCATGTCACTTTTTTTTATCTCCATCTTTCACTAGCCTAAACCATTGTACCTCTGATCAGACTCAGTCCTGCTCCTTTGAAGAATACAGATATAATAAAGAAAACTACCTGCTGTGAAGAATTTACCAAATAAACATATCAGTACATTCCTAAACTATATTTTATAAAATGATTTATAGTTTTAGCCTTGAAAACTGCCCTTTTTCAGTATCTACCTTGTTTTGGTTTTTTTCACATTTTGCACATGAATCTACATGCACCACAAGGAAAGATAGATCACTGTCATATTAGAATTTGTGTGTCTGCTTCTTAAAAGACATATGATTCATTTACGTGGGATGATTTGCTACAAAGAAATAGATTGTGCAATACATCATTTCAAAATTAATATCCATTTTGGAGAACACCTGTCTTGCTACCACATTGCAGCTTATGTGTGAAGTGTCTGAGGCAGAGAAAGGGACTGGTTTGAATAGGTCTTCATAGGATATGAAAATGTTTAAAGACATTTTCACCACGGTTTTCTTTATACTCAAAAGTAAAAGAAGTACTATTTTAGAGATTTGCTGAATTCTAAAAGATAATTAAATGCCTATGTTTTCTGCCGCCCCCCCTTAGTATATGAAGATTGTCTCATGAATCACTGAACTTTTCTTTAGTCTGTTTCTGATTTCAAAGTGTTGCCAAGACTTATTTCCTTAATTTTCCTGAAATTTGATTTGTTTCTTAATGAAATCACTGAAGTATTAATAAATTTATACTACACTTAAAATTAAAAAAAAAAAAAAAGACTTCACACTATCATGCCTATTCTTCTAGATAGAGTATTTTTCAAAGTCATACCCTGCATCCTATATTCACATTTGAATCCCACTGAAATCAGACTCAAATCAAGTTAGTCATGCCATACATGATTGGGTTGTGAAATCAAGGTTGACAGCAAAGCCTACTTCAACTGCAGTTGTGCTATGTGGAGTTAAACTAGCTCAAATGTGATTTCTGTGTAGGACTCATGTCAGTGATAGAAGGCCTGTACTGAAGCAGAATAGTCTGAATCTGATCAAGATCTTTTCATTAAATCAAAATTAATAAATTTTATGGGACTATCCTGATGCTCAGAAAGCTCTATTCTACACAAGACCACCAGTGAGAAAGCCACTGAGGAACCATTTTTACGTCCTACCAGTGAAATACATCCAGAGCTCCTCCTTGACAACTGAATATGTATCATGTGGCTCTTGACCATATGGGCGTATTGGTATGCAGTCTGTAAGTTCCTGTGCCTATGGCGTATCATGAGACCTAGAAGTTATCGCACTGTGTGCAACATAATTGAAAACTTTTGAGTATGAGGTAGGATTTCATGCCCTTTGCACCAAATAATCTTGTAGATCTAGGGTCTGTTTGAGTTAGTCTTTCATATGTGAACTGATGTGAATAAGCATGGCTAACTGCCTGCAAGCAAGCACCAACATAATGCTTTCCCATTATGCTTTCTGGTAGCTACCAACGCATCTTCCCAGTGTGGCAGAACATATGTGTGTATATATTTATTTATTTATTTTCAGCTGTGCTTGTTTTGTAGACCATTTGCTGATATCTAAACTACAAGTTATCTATAGACCAGAGCTGGACTAAGAAGGTCTTAGTGGAGTCTATGTAATATAATAGGCTTGTATTATATATTATGTCTCAAATTATTTCTTTTGCAGGATAAAACAGTGAAATACGTCCATATGTCAGTATTGAAAAACTAGAGGAAAATACATTATTGAGAAATTCTGGGAAATATCTTAAAGACCCAAATCAGTTGACTTCAAAATTCTTCCATTACTGGAGTGAAATCTATACCAATGAGAAAGGCCAGTGAGGCTGGAACGAGGAATAGTGTTTGTAGCCAACTTACACACAGGGAATATGTAAGCATATGGATCCATCATTTTGTGACTTAAACGCAGATGACTGTCCAAGTCGGGGAACTCCAGCAGAGCTATGTAAGTGCCCCCAGTTATTTCTGTCAAGCTGCCAGTACACAGTATATTTCATTGTTTCTGTGATAGAATAGATTTGCCTGAATCATAAATGGTTGACAAACCCATGGTCTGGTTTACCTTCTCGTTCAGCATAAAGGTGATGCACCTAACCTGTGAGGGGCATTGCTTTCATAGTTCAGGGGCTTATATGGCTATAGTACATAAAGAGTGGCTTTTACTGGTTAAAACGACATCCTTTAGGAAGGGAATGTTTTAAAGGAAAAACAAGTCTGTGTCTGGCAAACTCTACAATATGGAATAAATAGCTTGCATGTTTATGCTGCTCTTCAGGTGAGCTAAAGAGTTATTAGGCTGACATGACCGTTGCACAGAACAATAATTTAATGCCTGCCTTTTTCCTTTATTTTCCTTTAACACCTTCATTTTTCCTCTAAAATCTAGCTTTTGTGGATGAACAAAGAAATGGGGTGATTTAAGAAGATGGAATTTAATGTTTTATACCAACTTTAAAAAATGTTCTGGAATACTTTTGCAGATATAAATCAAAACCCATGAAGATTAATAGAAAGATGTTCAAGTTTCTAGCTGTGGAATTAGTTACAGTTACTTTGTTCTGCTAATTTCCATAATTTAAAATTATAAAAATCTAAGTCAAAGATTAAAAGTGTTGAATGTACAATATGCTGGTAGCAAACCACACAACATAGCCTTTTGTGTTTATTTCTATGTTTTTACTCTTTGCGTTCTGTAGCTCATATTAAAAAAATGTATCATTCTGTAGCTACATGAATGTATCCATAGACGCTGAAAAAGTGTTTATATCTTTTATAATATTAGTAGCTTTGTGGTTTGCACAGAGGCACAAGTGAGGTGGGGAGGATTCTGTCTGTATAATTTTCTAATTTTGCATCAGAATAAGTACATTTAAAGCTTCTGTACCAATGTGAATTTAAGAGATTAGAAGTGACACTGACATTGACAAATCAGATGCAATAAAGGGTTTAATTGACTGAAGGAGTTCAGGGGCTACTGTATGAAGAATCCAATAACCGGTTTAACTGGTCAAGTAGTGCATCTAATAGGAAATAAAAAATAGCAGGCTCCTGTTAATGTAAAAGCTTTATGACATTTATTTTATAGTGATGAGAATTCACTAAATACATAGGCCCCTTAAGAACTTTCTGCATTTATTTCTGTAATCCATGATTACACAACGCAAAGTTTTAAATACTGACATATGCAGTGAGTATTACAAGTGCTTGTAAAATTGAGATATATTGTCATTCAATCTAGCTATGACTAGGTCTTATTTAATAACTATTAGAAGAATAATAGTTATTTTCAGCTCAAACACCACTTAAAACAGTAGTGTTTCTCAGCTGTATTATACTTTTGTACTTTTTACTAGTCCACTCCTGTCTATGCAGTTCCTGGTATTTACCATTCAGCTCTGGATATTAATGTGTCCAAATAATCCCTAACTTGTATTAAATTCCATATCTATAATATGGATGGGTTTAGATCAATGCATTTTTGTTAAGGTGAAACCTTCATTATGGCGTGTTGCCTTTTTGCTAGCAAAAATGAGATGACCATGGCCTATAAGGGAGAGAGGTATTTGACATTTTACTACTTTAACCTTCTTGCTTAGATCATTATCAACCTTAACTAAAATTTATCTTATGCCAATCTTGTAGCTATGCCTTTTTCTTCTTAACTTAAAAAGTATTTGAATCTCAAGTTTACATATCTATGCACTGCATAAGTCTATGTCATTTGTCAATGCTTCCTTACTGGGCTTCAAGTCATATCTCACAATACTTCTGTTCCTACTCTGTTTACTCAAAATTCACATATGAACAAATTATCTGTTATTTCTGATGAAATATAGGATAGTGAATATAATGTAGATTTAATTCTGATTTGCTACACACAGTGTTCTGATCCAAAGCATTCAAAGATGGGTTTTAATTTATGAGTCCTTTTAAGTACTAATGTATATTGCTTTACTAGATTGTAATCATGGACCTGGGCAAGCAAAGAAAACTTAATGATATGATAATCCAAACAGATAACAATCAAATTCTTACAGGAAATGAGGCTTTCTAGTTCACTTTAGTCTTTCAAAAGGAAGAGAAATCATTTCTGGAAGACCATTTTACGTGAAAAATATTGATGTTTTTTCTGCTTACTTTCAATCAGAAACTAAGTTTAGCTTAAAAAATTGAAGACAACTATATTTCTTGGAGAAAAATATTGTTACAACCTTTGTTTTTATCTTTAATATAATAAAGATAACTGTGATAATACTAGCACAGTGTCTGCATAGCAGATTGACCATTGGCCTGGGAAACAGTCCTTCTTGTCCTGTGCTGAAAGACAGATTTTGTCCACAGAGTATGCTTTATGAAGTCCATATTCCACCAGTGGCACACTGTATTAAAAGAAGAATTAGCATTATGTTGCTTGATTGTAAGAACAGGTCATTTTGTTTGTCTGATTTTCTATGAATGAGTCAACTCATAAATTTTCACAATGACATCTGGTAACATCCCTTACAATGAAGATTTGAGTCATTCCTCCTACACTTCTCTTGTCAGAGAATTTTTAGTGAACTGACAAAAGGGGGCTATTTTTTAAATAAAATTTCAATGCAATTAATATTTCTTGAGGAAAATAAAGGTGTCAGCTAGCAGAAATATAATTACATTGATTATTGAAAAAGCATCCATATCACCAGTAGTAAGAATATGAATTAAAAGTAATACTTCTTTCTCTGTAACAGGAAAAGGAAAATCATTCCTAGAAAATACAAATTGAAGTAGAATTGTAATAGCACATTTTTTTTTCTGTATTCAGTTTAGAATAAGTGCAGGAGACAGAGGAGTTCCTTTATACTCCAAGCTTTGGTCCAGGTGTCAGGTTTTTGGTTTATCGAGGCTAGATTGCAAGGAAGTTCCTCTAGAAACTTATAAGACCTGGGAATCCTGGTGGACAATGGGATGACCATAAGCCAGCAATATGCCCTTGTGCCCAAGAAGGTAAATGGTATCTTGGGGTGCATCAAGAAGTGTGGCAAGCAGGTTGAGGGAGGTTCTCCTCCCCCTCTACTCTGCCCTGGTTAGGCCACATCTGGAGTACCGTGTCCATTTCTCAGCTCCCTGGTTCAAGAAGGCCAGGGAACTGCTGGAGATAGTACTGCAAAGAGCTACAATTAGGGGACTAGAACACCTCTTTTATGAGGAAAGTCTGATGGAGTTGGGTCTTTTTAGTGTGGAGAAGAGAAGACTGAGGGGGATCTTACCAATGCTTATAAATACTTAAAAGGCATGTGTTAGGAGAATGGGACCAGTCTTTTTTCGGTGCTGCCCAGTGACAGTACAAGAGGCAAAGGGGCACAAACTTGAACATAAGCAAGTTCCATCTAAACATGAGGAGGAACTTCTTTACTTTGAGGGTGATGGAGCACTGGAACAGGCTGCCCAGAGAGGTGGTAGAGTTTTTGTCTCAAGAGACATTCAAAACCCACCTGGGTGCATTCCTGTGTGACTTTTTCTAGGTTACCTCTGCTTTGGCAGGGGGGTTGTCACAATGATCTCCAGTCATCCCTTCCAGCCCCTATCATTCTGTGATTCTGTGATTATAAATTATAAAAACAGCCACAAAACCTTGTGCTGCAGCCATCCTCCTTGTCTATTCCTGAGTTTCTTTATGTATAAGGGTGCCAGAGAGTGCAAATTCAGAGTCTATTCTATTCCTGTCTTTTTCTCTTTATATTCCACTGCCCAAGCCAAAAAAAACCTCAAAACCAAACCTTTTTGCTTATGTAATTCTGAAATTTTTTCATTCTTCTCTTTCTCATTTTCATTTCTCTGTTTGTAAAATCAAAGAGAAAATATATTACAGAGTATTTCTGAAGTCAGATATAGAAATGTGGATCTGCATCCATTCCACTGTAGTCATTGTTTTCTTCTAGAAAGAAATCTAGATACACAGGCATGGAAAGCACACCTTGGATGTGCTCCCATAGGACACTATCTAGATGATTCAAGGACCAGTAATGTAGTTCACACATCTGTCACACAGTACAGACACTGATAACTTTGTTGTTATTGTTGTTGTTGTTGTTGTTTCTCTTTTATTTTGAACCTTAAATGAAGTCAAATGGATGCCCTGATAATAAAGATTGTACTAAAAGGAGATCATAGTCAAGGACTTACAACTCAGATTTTAAGGCAGTTTTGCAGCCTCAGTTTAGGTCTTTTGCCTACTTGCAGCATGGTGCTTTTTTTAATTTTTCTTTCTATAATTGTATATTTCCACATAGGACTGTGAGACTGTGAGTGCACAGAGTCAGTCTTATATGGCTTAGTGAGGGTATTATTAATTTTAGCTAATTACATTTAGGAAAGTTCCTTTCATAATCTGTGGAGAGAAAGAGACAGCTCCAAAAAAGGTTTAATCTCATCCTTAAGAAAATTATTTCAGATAGGTGAACTGAAGGAGGGGTCAAATTCACCCTGTTAGACAACCTACTCGAATACTTTCAATTATGTGTCTAACTTCCAGACTTTAAATATGGTCTAATTAAGATCTTTAGGATTTCTGAGTAGTGGCGAATATCATCAATAACATAAATAATAAATAAGCAAACAAATAATCATACCCATTATTTACTGCATGTTGGGGTCACATTTATTTCTGCAATAAATGGACTCTGGACTTAATCTCGACAGTGGCAGAGGTGTTGACCAGAGCACTTAGCCCAACACCTTGAGGTTCCACAGATATTTGCTGACAGTTGGAATTTTAAAGGTTTGGGAAAGTAGATCCATTGCTGGCAATAGGAGGAGGCATGTTCCATCTTTTACATTCAGTCAAGCATTGTCTTCCATGATTGAAACTCTTCTTATTCCTACCCCTGACCATTTGTTTACCTGCTCCCGGAATCATTGGAGACTTCATCTATTGCTCATATACGATGAATATTTTTTGAAGTATTACAACTTGCCTAAATTTGATGGGATTTTTCTTCCAAAAAGACAGGTAGAGCACACATTGTTTCTCAATACAGTCTTCAAGTCCCTGCACTAGCATTAGGGACTCTCAGGCATTCAAAGTATTGAGCATCAATGAAGAAATTTCACTTGTCTAGTCTCATTCTTTGACAATAGCATCTGTGTCTAGTATCTATAATTTCAGGACAAATAGTGTACATAATGGTAAACAGGTGTTTTTAAACAGGAACATTGGGCAGCTAGAATTTTCTTTCATCTGTCAGTCCATCCTTCTGGATCAGCATCTATGAAGAAGTTCTTCAGCAATCTTCCAAATAGAGTGATAGTTTACTCTGCCCCTCTGCATAAAACAGCCAAGAGAATTTAATCCAGTAAATCCTTCATTAGGCCCATGATTTTCATTGAAATAATTTGTAACAATTTAAAAATACAGACACATAAGATAGTAAGAATGTATAAAAGATGTATTATTCCTTATAAATGCAAACATGAAGCTGGAAATTACTGGATACAATGTATTGATATTTTGTTTATTAACTATCAGAAACAATATCTTCATAAACTTTGGATTTTAGGATCTCAAATGTTAACTAATTGAGAAGTAAATTATTATAATGGACAAATAAAAGTCAGAAGTATACTTTTAACCAGAGATAATATAGAAAACAACATGAAAATACTTCTTTCCCCTTACTTCCTGGTTTATAAATGTAACAATTAAATAAAATACTGTGGTCAGATTTTCAAAGAGTAAGAAGACTTACTACTTCCTGAATGAAATATAATGTAAATAACCTATTACAGTATATCATATAATAACATTACATTATCTCTTGAAAATGGGAAGTATGGCTTTCATAGTTGCCAAGCTGTACTTATCCACATTTGATAGTCTCCATTAATTTTTAACAATCATCCCGTCACCAGTCCACTGAGCTGTAGAAAATACTGTGGAAATGTCACATTCCTTGATGATTGCAGTTAATGCTGCTGCCCCTCTGAATCAGCATGAAATGTAGACAATTTTATGACTGAATCTGCAATGTGGGATTTGATCATGCTATTTATAGTATTGCTAATGGTCTGTAGCACTGACTAGGGGTGTGCTGAAGTCATTATCTCAGTTACCCTTGTTTTCAGTTGTAAAGGCAAGACAGACATCTGTCTCCTACGTATCAGTAACTTGACAGAAAATAATAGCACAAAGAGGTCATGACTTTCACTGGAGAAAGATTTTAATAGGCTTGGGGTTTGTGTTTTGTGGTTTTTCTTGTTTCTGGGCTGTTGTGGGGTTTTTTTCTTTTTCTTTTTTTTTCTTTTTTTTTTTTTTTGTTTGTTTGTTTGTTTGCTTATGGTTTTGTGGACTTGTTTGTTTGCTTGTTTGGGAGTATTATTCTTGTTGGCTTTTTGTGTGGTTTGGTTTTTATGTCTGTGGATTTTTTTACCAATATTCTTTCTGAGCAAAGGGAGAAAAATATTTTGATCTTGTTTCCAAAAAGTCAATGGCAGTAACATTGCACAAGGAGGTTTAGTGACATCTCAAGAAAGTAAAGTTGAACTAAAGAAGAAACAGCTGTACATGGGTTTTAAACAATGAAATTCAAGATGTCATGTGTTACTATATCAACAAAATGCAAATTTATCAAAAAATTTTTGGAAGCACCACCTCACTTCTGAAAAGGAATTATTTACTTCCAAGACCTCATTTTGCTTCCAAATCCAATTTCTAAAATGTGAGGTATATAGTTTGTTTTAAATTTTGAACCTATAAAGATTATATACTTTGAAAACCAATATTTGGGACAAATTCTTCTCAGGTTAATAACATCAGAATGCTTAGAAGATTCCCTTATTTTTCTCCCTTTCTGAAAGATTGTCAGAGTCTTACTATGCCCAATATCCCCCAAATTACCAAGAAGTCTTTTTAATGCTACAATTCTCATGACTGCTGCTGTAACCAATGAGTTATGAACAGTAAGAATTTTGCTTTATTATTTCATCTTGTAATTCTCATATAACCATGGGGAGTAAAAAAACCCCAACAGCTAAGTATATTAATGATCCCTGGAAACCGCGCTTGATTTCCTATGGGGTTTTGTCCCTTAATTAAATTTTTAAGTGATTTATACTAAGATTTCTTGTTATCTCTCCATATGCTTGGAAAATTAAGCCATTTTCCTCCTTGCAAGTCTAGTAAGTACTGGCTTGCACCAACTAGTTAGAATCAAGTACCATTACTAGCATACCAGAAGAGCTGTGTTTTCTCATTGCCTCTCCTTTCAGCTTCTTCCAACACAGAGCACAAAGAATAAGAAATAGGTTTTTCTGTTCTGCTCTAATTGGCACTAGAAAATTGTCCCCAAGATATCTAAATTTGGTGTCTACTACTACATCCAAAAAGTATTATGTGCAAGAGAGTAAGCCTATTTTCTCAAGAAAGCAAACAGTGGTATTGTGCTTAAATGTATGGACACTAGAACTGCATCACTAGAGCTCTGAGAAGCTTCATCAGCTGAGGATACCACTGGAGAATGTATCTGTCCTCTTCCATGGAGGACCTGGGAAGCAACTGAAAGTTTGTATGGTTTAGAACAGCAGTATAGAATGAACTACTGAGGTGATCCATTTCATGACACTGTTACGAGGACACAGTCTGTAAAACATATCCAGAAACATGACAAATATTTCATGAGCAATTATAGCTCCAGTAAATCCTATGAAATTTTACAGTTAGTTTTTCCTTCGTACTAATTTAATTTCCATGAATATGATCTAGTAAGACATTGAAGTATCCTCTCTATCAAATAATTTTCTATGGCTTCTGAGAAGTAACAATAATTCATTGAAAACTTTCCAGAACAAGTAAAACTTCTGAAGGTTGTACTTCTCTAAAAAGATTAATTTCTTCATTTTGTTTAACAAAAAATTTTTCAAAGGTAAATGAGTAATTGTTTCTTGCTAGTATCTGACAGAGACCTTTAAGTAGCTTCTAAATTAGAAGTAGACAAGAGAACAGCAGACCCAAATCCTCAGTGGGCTTGTTAACTTCCTTCCTGTGACAGAGAGAGGAGGTATCTGTTTCATGCAGACTTGGAGTGAGTTCCCTCCCGAGCCTCGCAATGTTTCACACTGGCACTGCAGTAGGCTCTCTGAGCTCTGGAAGAGATACATTAAAAGACATGGTTAGACTGACTTTGATAAGAGTTTCAGAAATTCAAGAATCACAAAGGACTGACACAATTATAATATCATTGACATTAATAACCATGCTTAATCATATGGATAATAGGAGATAATTGACTAGGTTCCACCTGCTCCGTGCCTCCAGATGTATTCAGAGACTAAAAATATGTGCATTTGCACTAGAATCACACTTCCTTTCAGGACAGCCTTACTCATTTCCAGTTAGTTGTTTGCATTAGCAAGCTTACTTTTAATGTGGATTTTTATTAAATATTCTATTTCCAAGAAAGGATTGATCCTTTTTTTTTTTCCCCCATGTATCATATGCTCATTATATTTTTTTTTTATATCATATGCTCATTACATATATCATATGTACATTCCAGGGACCACACTACATTTGAGGTTAGAGCTTTTAAGCAGCTCCATTCATGCGTTAAAAAGATGACAGCAGTCTTGAAATTAAATCATATGTTAAACATTTAAGTTCTAGGAAATCCTCAGTCTTAAGGACTTTAAACCTATATTATTGTCTTTGTAGAATCATATCACAAACACTGACAAGCAGACACAGTGGGAGACTGGGGTCTTCCCACCCAGACAGTTGAATCTGGGACACCCACAGGAATGCAGGCATGCTGGCTATGTAGGAAATTAAGTAGCATTGTAGCTTTGTATTACTCTGATGAATGACATGTGCTGGATTACTTTTGAATTTTATTCAGTGACTGTTCAATACAAAATATATAGAGAATTCAGAGTTGGCTGCAGAACCAGGGTAATTATGTTCCAAAAAACATACTGCAGAGCAGATGCATTCCCTGATGCACACCATAGGCTTTGTGTGTGCAGCATGACCATGTTCTATTTTCAGTTTGGGATGAGAACCCCAGACCTTTGCACTCCTATTTCCCCTTTGAAAGAATGATCAGGTACCATTGTACACTCCAATAGTTATTTTGATCTGAATGACTTAGAACAAGAACAGTGATTCAAAACGCAGGCTGTATCTGCCCCACAAGCAGAGACGGTGCTGTAGGTAATCATCATTATTCTATAACTACCTGTGTTGTATGTGGTCTAACACTTAAATTTATGGAATAAAATAAGCAGTCTGACCTTGACCTTATGCACTGTGAGAAATGTTACTCAGAGAACGTACTAATCCTTATTCTTTTAGTGGTTTGATGTCACTCTTAAAGTCTTTGCTTAAATCACGAAAAGATGGTTTTAATAGTATATTTAACATCAAGTTCTCCTATACTGTTCTGTCTTCTTTATCTGTATGTCTACTTTACTATTCCTTAGATCTTAACATCACTGACTAAAGTTGTTCTATGAAGGACAGAGTAAATGAAGACAATTTGAAGATATTCGGTGTGGTGTCTCTCCCTTGCTAAAAATTTCTGGTTACACTAATCATCTCCAGACTGGGATAGGGACAAGCCTTTGTCAGATAATAAAGACCATTAGTTCTCAGAGATTTCCTTAAGGGACAATTGTGAGAGACAAACCCTGTAAGTTCTAGCTAAATAACAAAAGTTATTTGTCTCTTCAGAAAGAGAAATTATCTGGGGATATACTAATGGGAATGTTTTCTAAAGTGATCATATTTTTCTGCAGTCAGGTTTTTGGGTACAAACAAATTGGTGCCTTATGTATGAGAAAAGAAATAACTTTTCTTTTGCTTCACTATTGATTTCTCTAATTTTTTTAAACTTACAGACTATGAAAGGTAACATTCTGTGTCTGTAACATAAAACCAATTTTGTCCTCTGACTCATGCTGCTCTGGCCAATGTCAGTGCACACATTTTCTCAGTATCTGTGACTCTGCATTCTTAAGGCCAAATCTTGTCAGTTTAGAATCTCAGATTCTTGGGAATTATAGAGCTCAAACTGACTTTTTAGACTCCATCTTGATTTCCTGTACAGGTTTTATATTGGGTAAAAGCCTATTTCCAGTCCAGAAAGCAAATCATATCCTGGGTTGCATAAAAAGAAGCATGACGAAGGGGGATCATTCTTCCCCTCTGCTCTGCTCTCCTGAGACCCCATCTGGAGTACCAGCCAGCTCCAGGGTCCCCAGAACAAGGAAGACATCAACCTGTTGGAGCAGGTCAAGAGGAGGGCCACAAAAATGATCAGAGGGCTGGAACAATCTGGAAGACAGGCTGAGAGAGTTGGGGTTCTTTAAGCCTGGAGAAGAGATGGCTTCAGGGAGACCTTGTTGTGGCCTTTCAATAATTGAAGGGGGCTTATGAGAAATAGAGTTATTAAGGCCTGTAGTGGTAGGATATGAGGTAAATTTAGATTTGACATAAGGAATAAATTCTTTACATTAAGGGCGGTGAGACACTGAAACACATTGCCCAAATGATACCTCATCTGTGGAAGTGTTGAAGGCCAGGTTGGATGGGGCTTTGATCAGGCTGATCTATTGTAAGATGTCTGCCCATGGTAGGATGTTTGGATTAGATGATCTTTAAAGGTCCCTTTCACCTCAAACCACTCTATAATTCTGTAGTTTAATTGTGTGTTTAAAAGTCCATCAATTAAAGCCCTTTGGATTAAAGAGATATACTCTAAGATTAATAGTTTATAAAATAACATCTTCTAAAGAGCCATCACAAACACACATGGAATTAAAAAAAAATAATTAATGGCTCTTCTTCTCATTCCACAGTATTAACAAATTATTGCAAGTATGTATGCAAGATATTAAATTTATTACAAAATGAGGATTACAATCTTTACCTAAAATACCAGCATAGCAGGAAGGACTGTGAGGATATCATCAGCACTGGTGCTGTGTCCAGTTGTGGGCTCTTCAGTACAAGAGAGACACAGATACTGGAGAGAGTCCAATGAAGAGCCACAAGAGTGATTAAGGGACTGGAACATCTCTTCTGTGAGGAAAGGTTGAGACAGCTAGGACTGTTCATCCTGAAAAAGCTCAGAGTGGATCTTTTCAGTGTATATGAATACTTGAAGCAAGGGTGCAAAGAGAACAGAGTCAGGCTCTTCTTTTTGGTGGTGTCCAGTGTCAGGACAAAAGGTAATGGGCAAAATGGAACATTGGAGGGTTCCTCTGAACTTCATGAAATACTTTTTTACTGTAAGAGTAACCAATCACTGGCACAAGTCACCCAGAGTGGTTGTGGATCTCCATTCTTTGAGATATTCAAAAGCCACATGGGCATGGTCCTAGGCAACCAGATTCAAGGGGCCTTGCTTCATCAGGGTGGTTGGATGTCTAGAGGTCCTTTCCCATCTCAGCTGTTATGTGATTATGTGATATTACGAACTGACCCCTCAGAACAACTCTTGCTTTTTGCTTTGGCTAAATAAATGAGAATTATAAAAATTCTTGGGACAGAAGAATGCTTAAGACTTATAGAATTTGTGAGCAGTGGCTCAAAGCCACATGGCTTCAAGATCTGTGGTCTGCCTCCCACAGCTTAAAAAGCTCATTGACTCTGTGGACGTAAATGTTTAGATCTAATAACAATGGCTAGATGGATCAGTGGCAACATGTGGGAGGGGATCCTTTTCCCTGACGGTTTAGATCAGGGACATGATCCACACACCAGGTGCTTTCTTCGTGGCTTGGGTTTCTCTATGTCTAGATTTCACCAGCGTATATCTATCTGCAGCCTGGAAGTGTTGCTTATTACTTATATTGACTAATTTAGTGAATAAAATTTTAGATTAGCTCTTGTACAACTGAACGTTCTGCTTGTGATCAGCAATCATTCAGAAATAAGAAATTTGACAGATGTCTGTTTCATTAAGTACTTCTATTCTGAGCAGTATCATGTAAGCTGAACTCTTGTCTTGCACAATGACTGACTGCAGATCACTCACACTAGAACATCTTAAATTTACGGTTCACCTATACTTTCTCATTTTGTTCACATTTTCTAATGTTTCAAAACATCAGTTCAACGTAATAGAAATAGAACATTAAAATGCAGAAAACAATAAAAAAGAGAAGGACAGTGACTGGTGAATATGGTTTATTTTCTTAACTGCAACTCAATTTTAACATTAATGAGACAGTGTAACAGTAAATACAATATTGTATGTTTTATAGTATAGAGATATTAAGAATCTGAGACCTTGATAGAACTTGCTTGAAAGAACTTACTGAGAGAAATATAAGAATGATGCTATGCTGTTATTGTTGCTTTTTTTTTTTTTATTTTCCCCATTTTGATTTAATTTGGTAAATATTAGTGAGGTAACTCAGACAGCCTTGGAAGAGTTTTGTCGATGTTGCTTTCCAGTTCAGTGCTAGATCACACAGGCAACAACTCTTCAGTGGTCCAATAAGGAACAACTTTAGTAATACGAATGCATATTTTTGTAGTACTGCACTGTCTGCTTTTGCAGCAGCGAGATTTGATAGGATTTATGAGATATTTGATGAAATCTTATGATTGACTTCCAATTTCATCACAAGTATCATTATAATATAGCTTCAGGTTTGTAAAAATAATTTGTTCATCTGAAAATACTTCCTATATAATGCCAATTTTTGTGCTAATGTGGATTTCTGACTGTGTAAAGCAGAAATGTAGGTAAATTCAATTTAACATGCCCAGAGGCACAGACTTGCATACTCCTTTCTGAAACTAATCAGTTATTTATTCATGAATCTCATTTTTCTCAGCCATCTCTACATATTTTACACTTCAACCTTTACATTGTCTTACCTTTCAAAAGTCAGTAGTCATTTCTGAACAATGAAAAACATTTAATTGATATCTAAGATACCCCAAATAAGCTATTTGTATTTAAGTTTCCCTCTCAAAGAGAGTTTTCCAAAGACAGTAAGTATTACTTGGCTGCTTTTTATGACAAATGTTCATTCCCTTCCTCATCTCCTAATGATTTTTGAGCTTTTTACCTAATTTAGACAGTTTAGAGAAGAACACTTCAAGTTTCATGAAAACTATTTGCAGGAGACAGAGACTCTGAAAGAAAGGCAGGCAAACCTTCATCATTTTACATTGTTTGGCAGAAGCTAGCTGCCCGATTAGCACATGAGAATTGGCTGGTGAAGTGGCGTGCCTAAAGCTTCGGTCTGTCTCATGGTTATCAATGATGTCACAAGTGTCTACTTTGTGTGGAGTTGAATTAGGAAAGAAAAGATATACATCTATAGGAAAGTTTCTTCATCAGTTATGCACAGAGAATAATTTTTCCTGTTAAGCCTTGCAGTGAGAATTGAGCTTTCCCCTGTGCTTACAGATTTCCACTAATCCATGATTAGTCTAAGCATATTTCTTTTCACTTGTGTTTCTTGACCAATGCTTTAATACTGTTATTTCCTTCTTTCCCTCCTTTTCCTCTTCCTAACTTTGCCCTTTAGCATTTTATCTCCTACTCAGTCATATTTGTCTCTATTCCTTTTCTCTTATCTGGGGATCACATTTTTAAGTTATTCCAGCATTTCTCGGCTTGCAACATGTGGACCACAGGTGGTTCACAGATGCTAGAAAGTGGTATATGAGATGCTGAGTTGTTTTTTAATCAGACACATTCACACACACAAATTCAACTAAAGGAACAAACCAGAGGAGATAATAAACCTAGTTGCCAGTGTTCCTTGTGTGTCATTTGTTGATTTTTATTTTATCCATGTAAAATTACCATAGAGGATCCCATTGACTTGCAGTTACAGACACTATTTTTTTTTTTAATGTCATGTGCTAGCACAGTTTTTCAGTGCATTAAATGAACATATTCTGCACTCATACTGTTACAATCTAGAACATTCAGGGTGAGTTTCCAATATCCCTTCTATGTTCCACGTACAAAAAAAAAAAAAAAGCAAGTAATGTAAGCCAGACTCATCTGTGGGTCCCAGTTCTATGTTTTAAATGGCACATTTTAACAACTGGATTGAAATTTTTCAATCAGATCTGCTTTGTATGTTTTTGGTTTTTTTATTTCGAGTACTTTACTTCAGTTGCATTATGTCCTTTACAGGCTAAGAGAAATCACATATGCTTATGTTCCTGTATCCTACAAGGTAAGCAAAACCATGTGGCTTTCTTAGTAGTGGATAATAATTTCTGACATCAGGTAGTTATAAGAGTGAAGACATAACTATCCCATCATGGTCATTTAGCTTTTGGATTCATCTGATCCTCATCCTGCTCTCTTGTAACACTGCAGGCAGAATGAGTTCATGTCTTCCTTCAGTGCAACCTCTTAGAGAAAATGTTCAAAGTAAGAAGCAGGAGATAAGACAGTAATATCTTAAAGAACATGTGTTCTTCAGATTCTTGTTTAACCTTTCCTTGTATTCCCAATTAATCTGATTTGTTGACAATTTCTTTATTTAATCTGATTATTATTCATTATATTTATTATATCAAACCATATGCTGGTTTGAGTGTTTTTTCTCTCTTAGTTTCTAAGTGTTGAGGTATTACATATTGACAAAATTAAATAATGAATTTTGTGTAGATTAAAAATAGAATGACAAAGTTTTCTGTAATGTGCTCAAAATTGTACCCTGTCCATTTCCAAATGAATGCTTGGTGTGCAGCTTAATGCTTTATCTAATACTGAAAATTTCTCAAGAAAATAAATCATTGCTGTGAAGTTTATTAAGAGATATTACATGTGAAATTCATACTTGCTTTAAAAAAGATGTTTACATGATCCATGATAATGTTATTACAACTGGAAGTTACTGCATTTAGAGAACATACAAAATATGATCAATTCTTCTACATGATGGAGGCAGACATTTCCCAGAGGGGTACAATGGAGTGGTGAGAGGCAGTAATGGGGAAAAGCTGAAAGATAGGGAATTCCAACTGGACAGAATGAAAAAAGATATCATGAGGGTGATTACAAGCTGTAAGAGGTTGCCCCAAAAGGCTGTAGAAACTCCAGTCTTGCAGATATTCAAAATTAAGCAGGTCATCACTGTGAGCAACTTGCTGTACTTGAACTTTCCTTTCAGCAAGATATTGGACCAAATGACAAACTACGTAATTCTATGATTCTTTAATACTAAGTTCATAACACTTTATATGTGTCAAATATACTTGTAGAAGTATAAGAGTATATAAGTCTATAATTTTCCTGATTTTCATTGTCTAAACAAAGTTCTGGCATCTAAGCTTAATGCAGGAAACTTAAAAAAGACTTTGGTAAAAGCCTTCCACAAAATTTGTGGGAATGACATAATATGACACTGCAGGACCTTTCTTGCTGCAGTTCTAAGCACACTCCTGCAGGTAGTCATAGGTGCTTCATAGTGTAAAGACTCTTTTACACATCTTAGCTAAATTAATTCTGTCTGTAATTCATACAGACAACACTGTATGGAATAAAACTCTCCCCATGCCTCAATATATATGTTGTTTGTCCTCACTTTTTACTAGCAAAAATCCTCTGTTCTGAACATTTGTAAGATATGTGATCAGTTGCTCTTTAAGTTAGAGGAAATTCTTTGAATTTGAAAAAGTAAATCTGTTTGGTTTTTTTCCTAGAATATCTGCATATAATGTATTTTATCTCGTCATTGGTTATTTGTATTACTGTAACTGTAGACAGGTTCTGACCGGTCTGATCTCTGGTTTGATCTCCTAGTCCTGTACAACATCCTATCCTAAAAATGGTAAAGCAAATTATTTTTAAGGCAGTGCCAAATTCTGTCTAGGTCCAATAATCAGAGATAATGATTTCTGTGAATTTCACAGGATAGTGGCAAAATCTGATACTGAATTAACATGTGATAGTGCTATTCCTGTCTTAGCCCAGTGATGAAATCAGGCATGGTTATTGTTCTAAACACAGTCATTCTGTATCTACATGTTTTTTTCAATGATTAGTTAAGATGGAAATTTCTGCTTTCTTAAACTTTAACCTCTGTATTATGACTAGTAGTATACAGCTGCCCTGATTTGATAACGGAATTTTAAACTTATCTCTGATTCACTAGGGATCCAAATACCTGTTTCAGGAAACCACTAACCTCTCAAAATTCATTGCTATGACATTTCCCTATTGGACTGAACTTTAAATTGTTCGTAACACACTGTAAATAGTGAAAGGTAATTTGATCTCCGGCACTCCAGAGTGACTCTTAAAATTAATGAAGCTGAAAATGTTGTGAGCAGGAGTATAATTTGTTCAAGTGTCTCAATGAACGTGAACTGTAAACTTTTTTCTTTTGAAGATTTAGGAACTGAGATATTAACAAAATACGTGTAAACAAACAGAATACACTTCCATTTTTTTAAACAGAAAATAAAATGGAGTTCTTCTTTTTTGACTCCTGAATATTAAATTCATTATGTCAGCCAAATGAAGGCAGAATGTGTATTCAATGCTGAAATACAACAGATGCTATGAACTCTATTTATTTAAATAAGAAAATTTCATCTGCTTATCAGCACAAGATGAAAATAAAACAGAAAATTCAGCAGTTGAAGCCAAATTCCACTGCCATTGGAAATGAACTTCAGAACAGGATTATATTTTTTTCTGTAGAAGCCACTTTTTGTATATGCCAGAGAAGTTCAAGAATATATTTCTCTGACCTTTTTCACAGATTAAATACAGTGAAATAAATGGTGTTATATAGCGTATTGACAGCAAGTTGAAATTTTTGCATCGAAGAATTTTCCATTTAGTAGTATAACCTACTTTCTTACTGAAGCTGTAACTAGTGTGTTTTTGTTATATTTCTGAATCTGATTGCTGCAAACATTTTTGTGATTAATAATAAATTAAACATGTATGGGATGGAGGATATCCTAGTAAAAATATTATAGATTATGTGGACTGTAAGGACTTTTGTCAAAGGAACTTCAAGTTTAACTTGCCGTTTTGCAAAACCATTAATTCCAGGTATATCAGTTAGAATTTTTCCTTGAATGAGAACTATAGAAATGATTGCTTATCCAGCTCATATATCTAGTACCTCATTACCTAACATATTTACATTGACTTAAACTAAATTGCAGGAGTTGTGCTGTTCAATGTAGTATTACCTATGAATTTATTCAATATAGAATTGTGTTTGAGTGTAAGAATCCTTTATAACCTTCTTTCCCTCTACTGAGTGTGCATCATTTCAGTATCAGTTTTGGTTTCCATATGTTCTTACTGTAGGATAAAGCATACAAGAAAAAAGAATGCCGTAGAAGTGCTTCATGAGTCTGGTATGCTCTTTCACCATCTACACATATATATGGAATAACCTTTTTTTCTGTATAACTCAACAATACAACTAATCTTAAGATAAAGTGGTTGTTCTGTTGCTACGTAACAAAAATAGATGCTAGATATTTTGGAAACAGGGACATATTCAACTAATATCTGACAAACAGCAGAGAATGATTTTCTAGTGGGGAGGCTTGATCCTGTGCAGAACTGACATTTCATATGATAATGACTTCTGTAACCTCATCTTTTTCTCTTAAGACATAAATATATTGCTGGAGAATAAAAAAAATATGGTAATTAATACTGTAAAGAACTGTATAAAATTAAAAATTATCATTAATAGCTAGAAACCCAAAAGTACTTTGTCTCAGAAAAGTGATTCAGGATATGAATGTGAGTGACCTGTTGTAATAAAAGCACAACTGATACTGTTCCAACTCTATGAAAGAAGTGATAGCTTGGATCAGAATATGTTTGGCTTTTGTCTTAAAAATTTCTGATTACATATTTCTAAGTCTTACCACATAACAGAAGAGGAGAATGGTTGACTGAATGGATCAGAAAAGATCTCACATTCTACAGTGACTCTATCCTGTGTAGGAGTTGCATTAATGAAGACATGGGTAGGGATGAGGAAGGAAGAAAGAATCTTCACTCTGTCTTTTGAGAGAGGAAAATGGCACAGTTATTTTACTTTAGAATTTTGGAAATGGGTTTTCAGAGTGTCACTTTTACAAAACCATCTTAGCAATAAAATGTTAGAGATATGTACTGTTATCTTTGAATTAAAGCAGCTATGTCTTTCCTGGGTCCCAACATCAACTTCCAGTAACAATGGCCTTGCTCAAGAGAGCTTGAGTTTCCATTCTAGTCTTAATTAGTCTAATAATCAATTATATCACTTGGTGATTGAATGAACATTGTGTGCTGTGTTCTACCCAGGACTGAGTTTGTTCTTGTACAAGTTAGAAATACTCTTCTTGGTTTATGTGAATGTTTCAAGGACTAAATAGGTGTCTGAATAGTGTTCTGAAAGGTATAAGAAGAGAGTTCTATGTAGTAAATATTGGCATTACTCTTTTGCAACATTATATACAAAATAACATCACAAAAGTGGGAGGCAGGAGTGAAAGTCTGCCTCTGAAATTCTAGCTAAATTACTTCTGGTTACTTGTTTTGCTTTCCTTAATGACCAGAATGTTGGTAATTTTCTGCAGGACACACCAAGTCCAGACTTTCAAACTGTGACTTCAGTTGTGTGGCATTTGTGAATTTAAGATTTACTTTTACCTAACATTTTTTAGAAAATAATTTATGACATGTAGTTTTTGTCTTTATTAAAAAAAAATGCAGTGGAAAGAAAACATTTGGATTATCGACTTAGTGGAAAAACTAATAAGGTTTTAAATGAGTCCTTCCAAAATGTTTAGGCACCAGACAGATTATTTGCTTTGAACTTATCTGACTTGTTGCTGGTGCATGTATGAGGGGAATACTTCAATGTAGATTCTACAAGAGTGCTCAGTGGTAAATGAGTTCAGGTGAAAGCATCATGCAATTGATGTGGAGGTGATGTAATTGGTCTTTATTCTAAATGGGTCTGCTAGACACATTGGAGAGGGCACTGATTCTTCACAAACAAGTTGAAAGCCATACTTTTAGTCCTTGTTTACATCAAAATTTCTTTGTCTTTTGTGCCTTTGAAGGTCATTTGTGACCTCTGAGTTCTTACCAGAGTACTCCAGAGACCACAGAGTGAAGGAATATTATTGCCTTCTTGCATTTTGTAATATTAAGACAACAGAGCTCCACTTCAGTGTGGTTGTTTTCTTGACTAGCAGACCATGTTGCTATTTTATTGTTACCAGAAAATCTCAGACTAATGACTGAGAGACCCATTGTGAGTTACTGAAATATGCAAGCTGGTCAAGCAAACAAGGCTAACCCTCCCTTTCTCAAATACAGAATGTGCTTGATTCATTGATCTGTCACAAAGGGTTTTAAACTGATTTTTCTAGTTTCAGAAAATGGTATGGGATTGCAACAGACTGACAATGATTTAAAAAAAAAAAATCCCAACAGGAAAAAAAGCCATTGGAAACAGGATGAGTACACGTGCATAAGACTGTGTGAATATTTGTTATGAACAGTGCAGCACAGTCACACACATCATTAAAAATTACAGCACAGGCTTGTAGCTGTAGAATTTACATTGCTCTGCTGTTATAATTTATTCCTGTTGTTGTGATAGTGCCCAGGAGTCCAGGGATAGGCCCTAAATGAGCTTCATTCTCTATTAAACAGAACAAAAAGAGACTCTCTGTCCTCATTTATTTTATTATGAATCGATTAATAGGTTTCTACATAAAGCAAAAGTAAGGTTTTCAAGCAAAAGTAAGGTTTTTAAGCAAAAGTAATTTTAATTATTTCTGATTATTATAATATGCTGGTAAGAGGAATGAAACATTTTGTTAGAATTAATTACAATTAAATGTCAATTGCAAAACCCTACAGAAACTGGAAACCAGCAGACATTTTCCAATACTAATTAGAAATAAATCTTTCTTTCCAGTCTCAGAATAAATCACTCTTTTTTTTTTTTTTTTGTCACTAGCTCATTTAGAAAAGAATCAAAAAGAGATATTTGTCAGTGTTCTCATCATTGCATGACTGTTCTTCCTCTACTCCAGCACTTGAAAAATCAACACAATAATAACCAGGAAAATCTGCAAAGAAAGTAGCAAACTAACTCCAACATTTTAATTTTACATACTTTCTTTCCACAGAGTTAAACCAGGTGGACTCCTTCCCTGCTACAAGGGAAGTCTAATGTCTCAAACTACCTTAAGTTCTTCCTGTTACTCATTTGTTTCAAATGTTAGTAAGATGTTATTCTCAAATCTCCCTCAAATCTCTCTCTACTTATATATATATCTACACACACACATAAAATTAGGTTAGATTCTGACTGTGTATTAAGCATTGAAATAAATATTTTTAAAACATACTCTAAATTTACTCAAAAGAAAAATAGAAAAAGACTATATACAAATACTGTATCATTTTATTGAATATGGGTAGAAAATTAAAGCCAAATACAATTCTCAAGTTTCCCTTAATGCTCTTATCATTTTAATTATTTTTGAATTAAAATTTTCCTGTTGTACCTAAGGACATCTTTGGTTTAATATCTAAAGTAATGCAAACATTTTCATGGCCATGTATACTTTCTAATGAAAAAAAAAAAAAAAAAAGAAAATCCAGTGATAAATGTTTTCTTTTTAAAAAATAAAGTTTAGTGTTAGCAAAGAACAATACTTGCTGAAAGGAAGGGTAAAGTACAGCAAGTTGCTCACAGCCATTAACCAGCATAGTTTTGAAAATCTGCAAGAATGTAAACACCGCAAACTCTCTGGGCAATGTCTCCTAGAACATTATCACCTCATGATACTCTTTTTCTTTGCATCTAGCTGGCATTCCCCATCTTCCAGCTTGTCTTTCTGTTGAGTCCTTCTTTCAAATGTCTGGTTTTGTCACCCAATCAGATAGTAACATGGCCTCCCCTGAGACTTCCCTTCTTTAGGCTGACCAGAAGCAGCTCTCAGCCTTGTATGCCAGACGCTTCAGTATCCATCGCTATCTAGATGAATCAAGAAATTAACCTATGTAAAAGACACACTTAAAAAGGAGTAATCATACAAAATTTCCAGACTGAAAAAACATACATCTTGAATAAAGTTTTCATCACCTGGATGTTCATAAAAAAAGAAATGAACAATTTTTCTCCACAAATTCTTCCTTTAGCATATGCACGTATGCACATAAACCACAAAACACACATGCAAAAATAACCCTATAAGCATGAATGATATAGCAACTCTTCTACTTTAGTAAACAGGCATATATACATATATTTAATAAATGCATATATGTATTGCTTGAAAAGTGTATCCTTTTTCAACAGAAAATCTGCTGTATTTAAGAAAATACTAGTTCATCACAGGCAGTTAGTGACATTTTATCCAGTAAAATAGGTTATGGTTGGTTTTTTTTTCAATTTCTTTCATCCTTGGTTACTAACTGTTGTATTAAACTTCCTTTGTTGGTTGAAAATTGTCTTATTAATCCATTATGTCAGGAGCATAATTCCTTTCTAGTTCCTAAGCAAATTATTAACAAAGAGAATAAATTAAAATGCTTCTGGGGAAAATATCTGCTTTATGAGCAACCCAGATACCTAATATATTAGATCTAATTAATAAGGCTATCTAAAGCACTGAAAACTTTAAGTTACATTATTAAATATGCTTTTGTTTCTTCAGAGGTGTTCAGTGTAATAGAGGTGCTGGAGTCCTTTAACCACAATGACTGCATTCACAGTGCAAAAATGTCTGAGAGAGGAAATAATCTCCTCCATAGTTTAATACTTCACACATAAATGAAGGAAAAAAATGAAACGTTAGAGGGGCTTGGAAGGCAATTGTCTCATACAGGTCTAATTTCCAGTGATGTCTTTTACTACAAATGTAGCAAGAGAGATTACTGTGTTCCTTTTCAATTTGTCTCTCTCACATCTTCTTAGAGTGTGTCTGTTTGGTCCAAGTTTCTGTTAGAGGAGATTCTAAGGCTGTAAGGTGTCAAAGAGGGATGGGTAATGTGGCATGGTGATTTACAGTTAGTGCTTCTTTTATGGGTAAAAGATAAATACATAGATTTTTATTTATTTTTTTTTTTTTATCAAGAAAGTAACATTATTTTAATAACACAAATTTCCCTGATACCATGAGGAATTTACTGATTTTACTTTAAAGATTTTAAATTCTAAGACATCTGGACATATCCATCACTTCAAATGGGACTGATTCTTATCTTTCTGATCTTCCATTTCCAAAATAGAGACTTCTTCTCCTAAATCTTAAAATAAAATATTCTACCAGCAGTGGTTTTTGCTATAATTTTTCATTAATACATACCTTTTCTTAGTGGGATAACCTGTGGGAAATTTGGGAATTCAGATTAAATTCTGAATCTAAATGTCAAATGATGCAAAACTTACCTTATAATGCAACTCTAAGGAGTATTAGAATCTATCTTCATCTTGATAAGACTGAAACGAATGCTTTTTAATTTTTCTGTTTGGAATGTAAATCAAACATAATTCAATATAATATAATCAAAATGGTTTTACTTTACTGGAATATTTTGGTCTGATAGATCATACTTTAAAATCATATCTTCATATAAAAATATGCAGTATTTCAACTGATGGAAATAAATTATTCAATCACGTTCCATTCAACTGGGAAGAAATCAATACAATCTTAAAAAGAAAAAATTATTTTAGTTTATCAACATTTCATGAACAAAAGAAAGAAGCAATGATCTGTCAGAATATTTTCAAAAGGCTTCTGTAAAATGCAGTTATTATAAACATGACAAGACCCTTGTTCTGCCATGAACTCAAAAGGTTACTGTACTGAGCTCCCAACTAGCTTGTGATACCTAAGTTTGTGGATTTTACTTGACAGATGACAAAGACGAGGGCAATCTTTTGCCTTTAGGATACCTAAAAATCACAGAATTCAACTGCATTTTAATTCTTTCTGAAAAAATTATAGTTTTGTTCTGAGCAAATGTAGTAAACCTTTCCTTTGGTTAGTGTGTATAAAAACATCAAACTGTGATCTACCTTTGTGAACGTGCATAATGTCAAAAATACTTCAGCAACAATTCTGGCTTTTGTGTGGTTAAAATGAACAGGTTTTGATCCTTCTGGGGAGACTTTAGAACAATCACAGTATACATGATGGAGTAGTCTACAGTGGTGCTCTGATGCGATCATCTTTTGTAAAACGTACGTTTTATGGTGCATTAACTGTGGGAAGAGTTCTGAGTCCTCTGAATCTTTCAAGAACTAAAAGTTTTCTCTGTGGTCTAACACATTCTGACTGAGACAATACTTTCTGTAGAAATTATTTATTTCACATTTGCCATATGAGTTCATTAAATAAAAGAAGCATTTTCATTTTGCTTAATGTTACTTAGTTCAGATAAAAGTAGTTTCCCCCTCTTAAATCGACAAACGGATAGACAAAGCTACTCTGACTTTGGGAGAAGACCCAACTTTAATGATGTGTTCCAGTAAAGAAATACAGAAAATATTATTTATTCATTTGGTTGGTTGGGTGATTTTTACTTTTAAATAGCAAATTCTAGATAAAACCAGAATGAAAACAAAATGTAGAGATGGTGAGCCTGTTTCAGCCAGGTTGATCATTAGAGATTTTGAGAGAGTAGTCATAAGGAGGAGATTTATTTGCTGCATTTACAGTGTGCCTAAAATTGTCAGACAAGGAAGCAAGGAAAAGTTTGATATAATCTCTGTATATTTCTATTTGTTCCTTTCAGTTGCTCAGTGTAAGTTTTGCTTTGCAATCCTGAAAATTAAGGGGTTTATGCCATGAAATATATTTAACTTTTTTTTTTTTTCTGTTGAAGACATAAGAGTCTGTAATTTTATACTTTATTGTAAAGTTATATTTTTTAAGGGTAACAATAGTGGATAGGAAAATTTATTCAGATTTTCCTGGATAGTTCTTCAGCAATGTGACGTAACTGATATTTTCTACCCTGTTTATCTTCATAATTTTAAAAACACTGATACTATAAATACTTAAGTTTACACATAATTTTTTCAAATTTATTAATCCATGATTAAGAAAGGTACATAATCATTTAGTTCTCCCCTTTATCCCAATGCATCTCATCATCACTCCAGATGCACGAAGCCATAGGTTGTTTTCTCAGCAATTTCTTTGATAATTGGTGATAGTGTTCTCCTGCTGGCTGGGAACAGTTCCTTGGGGACTCAGTCCACAGAATTTGTTTTTCTAGTTTGACTTTGTTGATCCTAACAAGAACAAATTCCCTTAGCACTGATGAATGTATAAATACTGAGACTTGTCTAGTCTAATCTGATCCTGTTTGCAAACATGAACTAAGATAACTTTTTTTACAGAACAATTATGTGTCTTAAAAAGAAATAATCCATTATATAGGTCTTTCAGTGAAGTCTCATGAGTAAAATCTCAGTTCTTTTCATCATAGTAGTCTAAACACGGAAAAATTTGGCATTGTTACTCAGATGTGTCGTATAAAATCTGCAGTTGAATTTTTTTAGGAATGTAAGTTTCAGCAGTGCATTAGAAAAGTAAAGGGTTCAGCACAAAAATTAAAAATGTTTATATTCTGTTGCTGAGTGTGAGTCATATTTATGAAGGTATAACCCTTTGTTTGTCTGGAGGACGAGATGGTTGTTAGTAAAAATGTAATTGTAGATCCTTGGAATATGACAGATCTCTATTCAATGCAAATTCTGATCTGAGTATGGGCTGGTAAGGTATTAAAGAAAAAGAGCTAACAGAAGTGTCCCTTAAGTTGAAAGACTTGAAGCATTTAGACCTGAAAGCTACATATAAACCAATCAATATATTTTTTCATCTCTGGGGCTGGTTTGTACAGCCAGGGAACAAGAAAGTCTGCTGATTCTGGAATACATAAATACACCTTATGTATTTGAATAATGAAATGTAGTGTCATTTTCTGAGACAGAAAAAAGAATAGCAAACCACTACACAATAGAAAGATACTTTCATTTCAGATATTATTGTGGTAGCTCCTTAGAACTGGAGCTAGCAGAATGAAAACAGTGGTGAACATTCAGTCCTACTGTTTGAGGGTGTATCCATTTGAGGCCCAGGGCAAGCCTACATGAAACACAGAGCAGGATTTCTCTCTATTAGCCTCCTTCCCTTCTCCCTCCCAGGAGCTGAATAAAAGGGGAATAAAAGTAAAAATCTGCCTCACCCAAGAGTAACTAACAAATTTAATGTGTAACAGAAGGAAAAGAGAAAAAAAATTAATGTTAATGGAAGAAGGATCTACAACTGTATACAAAACCAGATCTCAAATTGTGATGGATTGCACAGCGCAGATAGAGTCAGACTCATCCGTGCTAAGATACAGTTGCAGCAGCAGAGCCAGGAAAGGAAGAGCCCCCTAAACTCCCTGTCTCCATTTTTTATGGAGTGTGACAGGGAAGGGGAGAGAATAACAGCTGCTTTCTGACTCCTCATGATTCTAGGATTACATGTTCCTCCCACTCAGTGTTAACCCTGAAACCACAATGGATGGCCAACAGGACACATAAAAGTTAGCAGTTTAAATACATAGGAAATAAAGATGTTTTTTATTTAACTTTGGCCATTTCTTGTAGTATTTATCATTTGTAAAGCATAAATTGAATTTTGACATACTTTTATGCCTGTATTTGTTACAAGTAGAATTCTCCTTACTCTTTGTTATCTACTTTGGTTGGAGAAACTTGACCTTCTGATATGATTTTCTTTACACCCTCCTCTCATTCCAGAGAGAGAATCTGAAAACTGAAAATCACATTAGGAATTAAAAGGTGTCAATATACTTCAGTGAATCTCAGAATATCTTTAATATAAACCCAAAATATTAATGTGCACAGGGTTTTAAAATCAGCTATAACAGTCAGAGTAGAATAATGACGTAAGAAAAGCTGGGAGCAGTCTGCACTGGACCATGCACCAATAGTGAAAATTAATTAAACTGAAATGCATAATTAATATATAACCTAGCCCAGAAAGTACTTCAGAATAGTTGAGGAAATTATTTAGATTCTGTGATTACTTTATTTATTGCCTGTTCAGAGAACAAGGTAAAATTTAACCCATACAATATGACACATAGTGTGATAACACCAGGTACTTCCATTTAATAAGTGCTTCTATTATCTTTTGATTTGACATGAAAGCGCATGTGTAAGTATCTTGTATCCCTGTCCTAGAAAAAACAGTCAGCACTTCTTTAAATATGACTGTCTGCAGTAAGAGTTCATAGAATACCAGGTTGGAAGGGACCTCAAGAACCCTCTGTTCAAACCTTTCTTGAGAAAAGCACAGTCTAGACAAGATGACCTAGCACCTTATCCAGCTGAATATTAAAAGTGTCCAATGTTGGGCACACCACCACTTTTCTGTGGACATTATTCAAATGGCTGATTGCTCACATTGTGAAAAATGTTACTCTTGTGTCTAATCAGAATCTTCCCAGGAGTAAGTTGTAATCATTACCCCTTATCTTTTCCATGTGACTCCTTGTAGAAAGGGAATCTCCATCTTTTTTGTAGCCACCCTTCAAATACTGGAACACGGTAATAAGGTGTCTCTTAAGCCTTCTTTTCTCTAGGCTGAACAAACCCAGTTCTCTCTGTCATTCCTCATATGGCAGCCTCCCGGTCCTTAGATCATCTTTGTGGCCCTTCAACATGTCCACATCTTTTTGGCATGGCAGGAACCAAAACTGAAAACAGTATTTCAGGTGTGTCCTGACACGCACTGAGTAGAGTTGAATAATGACTTCTTTATCTCTGCTGCTGATGTCCTTGTTGATGCAACCCAGCATCCTGTTGTCTTGCTTTTTTGCTAGAGCACACTGTTCACTCATATTCAACTTGTTGTCCACCAGGATCCCCTGGTCCCTTTCCACTGAGGTGCTCACCAGTCTGTGCTGCACTACTGGATTGTGTTTTCCCAGGTGCAAGACCATACATTTGTCTTTTTTGAACTTCATAAAGTTCTTTTTAGTCCTATCCAGGTCTTCCTACAGGATGGCTATCCTTTCCAAGGTGTCCACTTCTCCACACAAAATTCCACAACTTTCATGATGGTGCACTTGATCACATCATCCAGATCACTTATGAAGATATTAAACAGTGTTGGGCCCAATATCTATCCTGGGGGGACCCTACTTATGATAGGTTGCCAGTTTGAAAAAGAGCTATTTACCACCATCCTCTGTCTGTGGCCTGTCAGTCAGTTCCTCACACACCACACAGACCACTTGTCTAGACTGTAATGCAGCAGTTTCTCTAGGAGGAGGCTGTGGGAAACCATATCAAAGCCTTAGAGACAATCAGGTTTACAGTGTCTATGAAAAAAAGACAAGAACCGCTGAGCCTTGTGTGCAGACTGCAGCTGGGACTCCTACTTTGGCAAATAAGGGAGTGAGCAGGCGGGCTACGCAGAGGCTCACCGTGGGCCAAAGCAATGCAACTGTGCGCTTCTGTAACCTGACTGATCTGTCAATTTAAATCAGTTAACACTAGACACCAAAAGGGCAGGACTATCAGAAAATCTCAAGCAAATTGCAAAGATTTCCTCCAGCTGTGAATTTATCTTCCTATCTAGTAGAAACAGCTGTCTCGTGGCCTAGAAGTTGCGAGAGGAAGCAGATGGCTTATCATCCTGATAGACATCACTGTCTATAGACAGTCACTTCAAACTTCCATAGAGTCTTTCCCTGTTTTGCTAAAGATATATGACTCTTCAGAAAGGAGACTGAATGGGGAATTCTCCCTTTCCTAAGTGACAAGCTTCAGCAATATTAACTGAACAAAATTTTTCCTAATATCTGAAAATGAAGGTTTGGTCTTTTGACATGGGCACTTTAGAATCTGTGCAACATTGGCAGTCAAAAGAGTTTGGCTCTTATTTCTTTAAGTCCTTCTGAATATTTTACCAGTTGCGTATTGTTAGCTTTATTTCTGTTTTGTATGGTGAATACTTTACTTTAAAAAAAGAAAATCATCAAACTGTTTAGAAATATTTGCAAAGAAATATTTTATTACTATTTTTTCTTCTCCCACAAGTAACCTTCTTTTTAGACTGTGCATGTTAAGACTGAATTATAACCGTTAAATGTGTTTTGTTTTGCCTTACTTAAACAGGGAATTCATTAAGTGCAGACAATTTAAATAGTAATTCTACTCACTTCCCATTTTGAATGAGGCATTTAATTTCATCCAGATCTCAGAATAGCTAAGGGAACATACATTTATTTAACCTTGTCACTAAGTTGGGGGTAAATACTATTTATAAATGTATCACGGCTTCAAGTCTTAACAGCTCTGGGTCTCACTACTTTCCAACAGCTATAGTAGCAATTTACTTACCAAACAGAGGTGCAGTAAAGATAAATTAGTTAATGTGGATACAACACTTTGAAAACTTTGACATCTATATGAATGTTAAGTATTATTCTTTTGGGACTGATGCCAAGATGCTGCATGCTGTTGTTCTACTACTGGTTACATATTGTTTGATGCTATATTCACATACAAATAAACTTCATTAAAACATGTCTTTCCCTTTAAGCTCTATTGTTTTGTAACCTTTTTCTTTTTTCTTTTTTTTTTTTTTCCCCGATCTTTTTTTCAGTAGAGATATTGTTGAAATAATTACTGTCTTAGCTTTGGGAAACTTTTCTGACAGAGTCAGTTTATCTAATCTCAGTCTGTTACTGATAGTTAATTCAGAAAAAAAATCCAAATTAGCCCATAAAATGTAGTAGTGATTATAAAATAATGCATACCTTGAGGTCACATTGTGTTGGGTTTTTTTTCCTCTGTGATGTCTAAAGCCATTCAGATTTCCATACGGTTCATCCATGTCTTTTATAGTAACTGGTTTTGATTTTATTTGCTTACCATTTTTTTAAAGGAAATAGGCCTCAGTGCCTATTGCACTTTAAATGACATTATTTTACACCTTATTTCATCTGTTTTTGTTAATTGTGCCAAATTAGTGCTTCACATTTTGAAAAAGGTCTGAAAATATATGTGAGGTGAGTAGCCTGTGTGAGTGGAAAGGGGCTTAATTAACACAAACTAAGAGAAAAATCTTGCTTCAGTGAAGTCACTAGCAAAACTCCTAGTGACTTCAATACAGCTATTATTTGACAGTATCTATGAACTTAACATATTAGTTTCTAAGGAAGCAAATTCCCTTATTACTTCAAAAAATGCACATTTTAAATGAATCTGGTCCTTTCTCTTCAGTTTGGATTTATGTTAAGGACACTGAAATGAGAACACTTTTACATTTTAAAATTTATTAGGAGACTATCACAATACCCATAATGCACCACACTGCTAGTCATTTCTTCCTGCATACTATTAGAAATCATATGTCTTAATATAGTCGTCTACCTTGTTACTTCTGTTTATAAATATACACAATCAAGAGATTTCGAAGAATAAGAAAGAGGAATGGTAACGTTAAATAGTTTACCTAATATCCTGGATTAAATGTGTGATGAGCTGAATGTACCATCACTTACATATGCACATGAAAAATAATTAAACCTAAAAGTTTTGTTCTTTGCAGCTTTATAAACTTCTTCAGTATCTACGTAACTGAATTTGTGGTTGGGTGAGTCAGTTTAATATTGACACAGTATCAGACACACAGGTTGGTCAGATGCATTTTAACTGGTTTGGTTTTTTTTCAAACCCACCCCAAAATTTTTAATACATCACATAACTATCAATAGGAGAATGACTTAAAAGCCATTACTGGTGGAAAATCATAAAGTTCAATTATTTTAATTATCCTTCTTCAGAATATTTTTAGTTTGTGTTGAGTTCTTCCCTTTTAAAAATACAATTAATGTTTAAATTTGCTTTATATTAAAGCAGCATAATTTCAATTAGGAACTAAATGTCTGTATTAAGAATAATTAATAGAAAAATTATTAAATTTGAACAATAGTGTTAATAGATGAGCCATGCCAAGAAGATCACACAAAACATAGCACTAAGTTTTTAATATTTCCTGTAACCATAAATATCCTTTTAGTGAAAAGTCAGATAGCCTAACTGTGGTATGAAATTTGATTTTCATTGATCTTTGATTACTACAGAGTAAACATGTTAAACTGAAGCTTTTTCCAAAGAAAGGCTGTTAAAAGGTTTGTGCAGTCACCCTTTCTATCTACAACAGAGTCAGTTCAGCAACATTCTTAGTGAGCATGAACTTAAATTTCATTATGCAGTAACAGTCTTTGCCTTCATAAAATGGTGCAGGCAAGCTTTCTGTAGTTACCTATTTAACTCCCTTTGTGTTCACTGTGGCTTTCAAACATTATTCCTCTTCTTCCTTCTGCTTGTGAGCTGTCTCCTCCTCAATTTTCTCTTCAAAGGAGAAGCAGACTGAGTGGAAGGCTCACATTTTTTTCACCTGGGACACAGAAGGAAAATTCTTAGTTGTGGGGAATGAACTGTGGAAAGTTATTCAAGTAAGGGCTAAACATAGTGGAAAACTCCTTATATGGTGACTGGGAGAAGAGCTGACAAGAAATGAAACACTACAGGAAAATCTGATCATTAAGAGGACAAGGGGAAACAGGGATCGAAAATATTGCAGAAAGCTCAGAAAAAGGAGAGAAGCTGATATGTTAGAGTGTATTTGCAGGTCAGATTCTGCAAGTCTTCACTCTTTTGATTCCCAGGGAGACTTAAATAAAGGAAAAGGTTAAAGAAACTTTGGATTTTCATCATAGAAATGTGACTGAAAGAAGAGACCTTTGCATGTAGGAATAAATTCATTATTCATTAATACATAGAATGCATATATTTAGAGATTAATTTCTGAGTAAAACATTTGCAGCAGTGAATGAAGTATTCAAACCAATTATTTAAGTCCTGATTTCAATTAAGTAAAAATGTTCACAATTCATGGGTTTTTTTAATTGCATTTTCACATAAATCACATGATCATAATGACAAATAGTTAAATAAAACTCCAAAGAAAAGCTAGGTACACCCTTCTTTTCTTCTTTGAAATATGTTTCGGAGATAGGAAAAATTATCTGACATTGTAAAAAATTTCCAGAGATTGGCAATGAATCTGTCTCCAGATGTATAATTGTAAGTGAATGTAACTTGCACTCAATTCTTCTTCCTTCTATAATTGTACTGCTCGGCCATCAGTAGATGCTATAAGACACACAGTATTTTAGGGGAATGTGTAAATGTTTACAGCATCATACAGATAAGCCTTTATATGTTGAACTAATACAGTAGTTGAGTGGGGTCAGAGGGAATCCACAGAGTCCCAAACAGATGAGGAAAACGTTTTTAAACACAACATCAAGAAATCGTATTTCAATGGGAGAAAAAATGTAATGGAATAGAACACCATTATTGCCTAGAAATTAAAGCTAAACACCTCTGCAAAAAAATGGACTTTTGTACAATACCTGATGAGACTAATATTAGGTACCGCTAACTAAGTAGAAGATCAAATAATATCATCTCTATTTTAGCTCATCTACAAGGAAGTGACATCAGCAGTTCAGGTGAACAAGTTTTCAAGAAAAAAGGAGCTTTTGTTCAGATTAACATGCCCATATGGTGCCATGCTGTATACTGACCACTTCAACGTGTATTGAAATACTCAGACACTTGGGACACATTTAGAAACCTCTGTTTCAAGAGAAACAAATCAGTTTTTCTTTCTGCTTGTCCTGGTTTGAGCTAGAACAGAATAAATTTTTAATTCAATTTAATTTTTATTTGATTACTTAATTAGTATGTCATTTGAAGTTTTTGGGCAGTTCTGAAGGTTTGTATGATCTTTTATGGGTTAAAAATGGCTTGTGCTACTCTATTATGTGACTAATGTAGATTGTTCTGCTGGAATATATAATTTTTTAGATGAGTTATCAAGCTGGAATTTTTTTAAGGGTTCTAAATAAAATAATTTTGAAGAAAGAAATGTGATCTTTTCTTTCCCCAAAATGAGATGCCTAAAGAAACATCAGGCAAACCCTGTTGTTCCCTGTTACTACTGCTTCTTCATTCAGAGGAGACATTGCCATCACTCACCTGGGCAATCAGCTTTCTTAACTTCTTTTTGCATGTTAAGGCTCAGGTATCCTTTATCAGAGGCTTTTCCTTTTCTGGACCCTCATCACTTGACTCTGAAGGCTTTTCCTTTTTCAACGCAATCTAAAAAATGAGCTCTTAGGTTATGGGAAGTACCTTTTTCATCCATTTGGTGATTTTCAATGAAAATGCCTGTCATCTCTGCTTTAACCTCAATATGGTCTGATTATACTAAGTTTGCTTTAAAGAATCAGATACTTGATCACACTCACCTAATCTCTATAGGAGCCCATTATATTAATTGTGCTCAGGCTACATTAGTCATGTTTAATCCTCAAACATATTCCATTACAGTTCCTGAGCCCATTCCATCTCAGGTATTTGTGCACTGGACTTGTTTGAAAATAAGAGGAGTATGTCATACGAATTCAGTGCATCCAGGTGCATTGGCAGAATTTAAGAACACATCTGCAAATCATAATAGGTTCCTTAATCTGAGGCAATTCTGAGTGTAGGTATCTGAGGAGGTTTGTGACCAAAACTTGTGGCATGAAGTGATTTTGAGTATATGTTTCTTAGAAGGAGATGGTCAGAGTAACCATAATTTTTTGGTTCCTTATTTAAATGGGAATTTAAATTGAACACAATCACATTTTTTCTGAAGTATTACAGGAACTGTAATTATCATGGTCATGATAATGTTTAGTAGACGGTTAGCCTTTAAGGTGATCTTTAAGGTGGTTCCCACCCTTAATAATTCTATCATTCTATGATTCTACTAATAAGCAACTTTTAAATTCTTTCTCTCTTTCTTGCAATTCTAAAACAAAGTTGTGTAACCTTAAGTTTGGATTACATCAAGATTACTACTGTTTCTATTCATGTCATAGAACTGAGAATTTTGCCGTGCTTGGACTGCTATCCTACCCTAGCAGTCCTCACTATGAACTTTATTTTTTCACTTTCTACCTCAGTAACTTACTCCAAAATGAGTTTAGTACAAGTAGTGGAATATGCATAAGGATTAGAATTTTCTTTTGTGTATGTTCTTAGATAACTTATCTTTTGCTGTTTTACTTCTGAGATATATTATGTAAGGTACATAATGTGTGAGCTCTTTTAGAAACATAGTCACTCTTTCTGTGAATGCAAACTTCCACTTTATGGTCTATTTTGCCACTAACAATGCATATGAATGTCTATTTGTTATAAAGCTATTTGTAGTTCCAATTTTACATACATTGCAGTGTGAAATACTGATGGTAATGTTGATTGAACATAATAATAATATTCATAATTATAATTTAGGTAATATATGACTGCTGCCATTATCAGACAGTCATCCTAATACTTAAGTGTGAAAATATGTATAATTTTTCCTTCAAATTTAAGCTATTTATATTAAGCAAGGTTATTTTCTATTCAGAAAATTGAAGCATACTTCATATAGCAAGTAATTCTTCATAGGAAGCTAATGACATTTTTCATAAGTAATTAATATGATGGACTTTTGTGTTTGCACTGTACCTAGCAATTAACACAATAGGACCTCAGTCTTGATAGGGACATGGGCTGTGACAGCAGTATAAATATTTAACCATGTTAATTAAGCATAAAAGAAAAGAGTCAAGAGTAAACTCATTGTGTAAGGAGTCTGTTAGATTGGCTGAAATGCACTCAGCTGAAAATATATCAAAGAGCTGTAAAACTTGAAGTTAAGAAATAAAAATAGAAATAGCTATTTGAGGTCAATGTTATACTTTCACATACTTAAATTTATGTAATGTCCTTCCAGTATGGTGAGGTATTAAACAGTTACAACTATTTAATATAGTAGACAGCTCATTAAAATAGTCCTACTCCTGTAATATTTCACAGTAGGGAAGAATGTTGGCAAGATGTGACATCAAAAAGGACTGCTGAAAGACAGAAGGAAAGAGGAAAGGGAATATAGTCAGCCTCACTTCTGTGCCTGGTAAGATCATGTAGTGGATCCTCCTGGAGGCACTACTGAGGCAGATGAATAACGACAAAGTAATTGGCTGTAACCAACATGGCTTCACCAGGGGCAAATCATGCCTGACTAACCTGGTGGCCTTCTATGAGAAGGTCACAACATCAATAGATGGGGGAAGAGCAACCA